>SJYC01067692.1:0-50171 GCA_006408675.1 Madoqua kirkii
ATGGAAAAACTGTCCTCCATAAAAGCGGCCCCTTGTGCCCAAACGGCTGGGGGCTGCCGCCAACCATGTGGCGTGTGGGTGGCGTGACAGTCACCGTAGGGCTGTCCCAGCTGCCACCACTCAGGTCCCCCCAGCTCAGCCCGAGGCAGGGGCTGGGGGGCAGAGAATGTGTCTGGGGGTGATTCCTCCCCCAGGCAGGAGGAGAGAGGAAGGAGGAACGTCCGCTGTGTCATCGAGGTCACTGCTAACATTTTTGTAGAGAAAAGACAAAAACAAAAACTGAGGTCGGTCAGTGGGAATCCACTTCCCTGAGGCATCCTGAGAAGGGACAGACAGCCTATAAGTTATCTCCCTGGAGGCTGAAAGCAGGAGTGTGTGCCTACCAGCTCCGAGCCCACTTGGCACGGCCGTGGTGTACCCAGCTTGGCCCTGGGCTGCCCTGGCACAGCCATCGTGCAGACAGCTTGGGCCGGCAGGAACCAGCCCAGAGCTGAGGTGCCACGACTGTGTGACCTGGACCCCAAGTGCCCAGGGTTCCATCAGGTGTGTGAGCCTGAAAACAAACACGCCATGCTTCACAACCCTCAGAAGTAGTGTTTTCTGGGTCAGGGCTTAGAAAGTTTGGCCTCTGTGGTCTGTATTTAATTCATTTGTTAAGTACCTATTATGTTTTTGGTACTGGCATAATAAAATGGATAAGATAGGGGGTTTTTTTGTAAACCTTTATTGAATTTGTAATAATATTGCTTCTATTTGAATCTGGTTCTTTGGCTGAGAGGCTTGTGGGATCTTACACTCCCTGACCAGGGATCGAACCTGCACTCACTGCATTGGAAGGTGAAGTCTCTGCCACTGGGCCGCCAGGGAAGTCCCTGAGATAGTTTGTAAGATCTCCATTTGGTGCAGGAGATAAGCTCTCAACAATTAAACGTGTCACTTTCTCAAGGGAAGTGTATATAGGTGCATACCACTGTTTCACTTGGGAAGTTGCTTTTATTTTCCAAACTGAGGAAGACTCTCCAGAGAAAGGTTAAGAGTTGGGATATGCATGTATTATGTATGCATGTGTGTATATGATGTGTGTGTAGATTTGCATAGAGTTCTTCCTTTCAGAAGGGGAATGGTTATGTACTTTCTGTTATTTATTTCTTCTTACTGTCAAATTCACGGAGTGCAAATGATCACACGATAGACTGGTTTTAGTGAATGTGTATTTTTCTTCCAATTCAAATTTATACCTTAGATACTTTTCTATTTTTGTTTTCCCAGGAGTTACTTGCATCCATTGAAAAAATAAAGAGTATCCATGAACCATATTCCTAGGTTAGAATTTGTATTCAGCCAAAGAAAACCTTTGCACCTGCCACTAAAATGTGTCCACTTCTGGGTGGAAAGCGCCAGCTGCTCCCCAGCCTCCGACGGCACGCCAGGCAGCTCAGGGCTGAGGGCGAGGCATCAGAGCTCAGGCAGATGAAGCTGGTGGGGAAATTTCAAGTTGACAGAATGCAATTACCCACACTGAAATGAGGCCAGGGGCATATCAGGAGGCCCTTCCCATCTGCTGGGGAGAAGGATCACCAGATATTTAACAAGGGCAAGTGGTCAGGGTCTCAATTCTAGGAGTCATTTTAAAGGCAGGTGCTTAGACTAAAGGAAAACTGTACCTGTTATAAAAATCATATCTTTTCATTCAAAAATAGATAATATTAAAAATGACACCCTCCCCTACCCAAAAGAAATAAATTAATTAATGGGAAAGACAAAGAAATGATGCTTAAGCCTTGAGAAAATCAACCATTTCTTGCCCTGGGAGGATAGAAGTGTTTATGGATGGAGAGGTTGAAGTGCTTTTACATCAGCACCTCTTAGCAACAACAATTGGTTATTCTGGAACTGACAGAAAGAGATTTCCCAAACCAAACATATTGAATCCAGTACATTTATCCCCAGTTGTAATGGACAGACCTTTCCATTACCAACTTATGGAACAACACTATATGAGTTTTCTAGGGGCTTTGACATAGCACTGTCTCTTTACCAAGACACTGAACTCATTTTTGGCATTTCCAGCAAAAATGAATAAGCTGGGGTTAGACAGCAGCCTCTAATAGCTATAGTGTGGTGGTTGCTTATCAGAACCATGGAATCCACAAGTCCATTTCAGTACCCGGGCCCCCTGCCTGTCTCCCCGTTCCAAGTAACATGTATATTTTTCTCCCAGAGAGAACAGAAGCATCTGCCTCAGCCTCTCTGAATGCAAACATTGACACAAGCTCCCTATACCCTTCGTCAGAGAGAGGTGAGGCATTGTGCCCCAGACCTGGTTGGTGGGAATCCATCACCTTGAGAAACACTGTCTTCCCTGCTTTCTTCTTCCTAATTTCTGCTCTTTATGGGCTGCACACTCTGCATTTCCAGCCTCAGGGAGGAATGATGGAGCGGCATCTCTGGGCCAATGTCTCCTTTTCCAGCCACTGCTTTGCAGAGATGTGCCCTCCCTGGGCTTCTTTGTGCCCCTTTCCAAAGAGAGGTGCCACAAGCCAGGTCTGTACCCCCTCTGCCAGGGACTATAGGATGGTGCACTGCTAACCCTGAAAAGCTTGCACTTCTCTTCCCTATTGGGTGTAGAGAGGAAGAGAGAGATCACCCAGCAAGGGATCATATTCAGCACCTAAAGAAAAATTTTCCTTTGTTGGAGTGGGTCCCTTTCGCCTCTCTCTTGTAAAGACAGTGATGGGGAAACGGGGAGATGGCTGAGGCTGGAGGCAGCTGAGGCAGTGAGCGGTGGTGTTTACTGACGCTTCCACCACGAGAGGGAAGGTCCCACAGGCGGCCCGACATGCTGAGATGGTCGCAGCATTTCTGTGTCACCATCTCTCCCCCCACCCCCAGCACACAGTGGCACCATTTACCTGTCACTGCGGCAGTTAAGGTAGGAGACCAGGGGTCCCAACCTCCCAGGGTCTTCACACTTCTCTCCACCCCGAAATTCTCCGTAGAAGAGCCTGCACTGACCAGTGGCCTATCCCAGTCAGAAATGAGCACTCTTCTTAAATTCATAACTCTGAAGATGTGTAGGTAGGTATTCAATGCATGCTTGGTCACTTCCGTCATGTCCGACTCTGCCACCCCACGGACTGTAAGCCGTCAGGCTCCTCTGTCCATGGAAATCTCCAGGCAAGAATACTGGAGTGGGTTGCCATTTGCTCCTCCAGGGGATCTTCCTGGCCCAGGGATCAAACCTGTGTCTCTTATATCCCCTGCATTGCCAGGCAAGTTCATGGTTTGTGCTGAATTCTCACCTGAGCTTTAATCACTTTTTAAAACTAATTGGTAGAACAGACTTTTTAAATTCTACTTTTTTCTTTCTTGATAATTTGTGATAGCATTTATCTCTCACAAAGGAAAACAGAATTTATTAGTAAATGTTCACCCAGAGCTCTGCAAAAGTTAAAAACTTGGCATTATTATTTAGAGGTTTAGCTTATACTAATTACCTCTGAGTTTTACTAGCCCTATATAACAAGCTACCTTCTGCACATTTTATGTGAAAGCCTCTTTCCTGAAAGGATGAAAGTTGTCGGAGCAGTGAATGAATTAGGTGCTAAGTTTTATTTCCGACTAAATAATTCTCCTCCAGGTGGGGAAACTTTTAGTAGTTAAATTGCTAAAAATGAAGATTCTACACAACAAAAACAAATCTCTGAACAGCAATTATTTGTCTGTGTTCTTAGCATTTATGAGTCTCAGTCAACAGCAGTACATTTATGTTTCACCCATTACCTTCGGTCATAAACTTGCTTAAAGAAAAACGAATAATCATGCTCCCTGACTGCAGAATGAGCATAAACATCCAGAAGAGTCAAAGCCCCTGGATAGATGGATGGTACAACTCCACTTTCCAGGATTGAGCTATTGATATTTTTCAGATACTGGCTAAAGGGTCAGGCAGCCATTTGGCCTTAATTTAGTTCCACTCAGGGATATCGTCTCTAGAAGTCATAATCCACGTGGGGCTGTCACAGAAGGCAAGTGTGTGTACCCCGATGCACAGTGAGGCCGAACAAACTGGAATGTTTGGAGCAAAGAAACGTTTATTTCTGGGTTATGCAACCAGAAGGGGAGGAAACCCCAAACGGCCTGAAGAGTTTCAGCAAAGCTGTTTTTTAAAGGACAGGTGAGGGAGGGGCTTTGTTAGTTATTGCAAAATTCTTAATGTCAGAATCCTTTGGTTCTTGTGTCTATCCAGGTAGGTTGAGTGATAATCTTCCAATAAACCTCCAACAAGACCAGCGATATTTTCTGTTCTACAACTTTTTATCTCTACATGAATAGAAAAGTGTTACACCCTTAAAGGTCAGACCCTTGAGAATGGACCGTCTTGTCTATTTCAGGCTATAGGCAACATTCTTAACTCAAAACAAAGTCAATAGGTTTGAGTTAAGGTTAAATACAAAGGTTAAAGTAAAAGACACAGATCCAGTGTGGAATACAATTTGTTTTTCTCCAAGACAGGGCTATTCTTGGACTTCCTCAGCTTCTAGGAAGAGCTTATTTAGTTCAGTTCAGTCGCTCAATCATGTCAGATTCTTTGCAACCCCATGGACTGCAGCACTCCAGGCTTCGCTGTGCATCACCAACAACCAGAACTTGCTCAAAGTCAAGTCCGCCTGAATAGTCGGTGATTCCATCCCACCGTCTCATCCTCTGTCGTCCCTTTCTTCTCCTGCCTTCAATCTTTTCCAGCATCAGGGTCTTTTCCAATGAGTCAGTTCTTCGCATCAGGTGGCCAAAGTATTGGAGCTTCAATTTCCTCATCAGTACTTCCAATGAATATTCAGGACTGATTTCCTTTAGGATGGACTGGTTGGATCTCCTTGCAGTCCAAGGGACTCTCAAGAGGCTTCTCCAACACCACAGTTCAAAAGCATCAGTTCTTCAATGCGGTTCCCTTATAGTCCAACTCTCATTAAAAAAATTCAAATTTATATCCTCTATACCTTATATTTCAATGGAGAAATTGGAGAGAGTGTAATTAATAATCATTCACTTTCTCAATGAAATATTTAGTGTTATATAAGAAAATCACCAAAGGGTTTCTTGAAAGAGTTCATTGACCTCACAGATATTATATTTCACTTCCAAAGATTACCAGCTTAGTTTACCAAGAATATGCTCCAAGAAATATCTGATTTTATATCCCTGCTCTAAAAAATGCTCTCCCCATTAAAATCTAAGAAATGAAAAAGAAATCTTTGATGGAAGGTAATATCATCTAAATGTGGAAGGAATGAAGTTTTCTAGAAGAATAAAATACTGCCCAGTTCTTACAGATAAGATATTTCACATCTTATACATATGGTTTTTGACTTGTTCTCATTTCATAATGATTCAGTCATTTCCAAATCATAGGATTTCAATCCCTGACCAAAAATTATTCATCACCAAAATTCCCTAATCAATTCTACAATATACAATATGCCACACATAAATCATTTTAGAGGGATATATGAAAATAATTCTGATATAAATTTAATTCATTGCTGTTATGATCTATAACGTTTCTGACAAATGAAAGAACAACTGCATATTCATCCTATCAGGTTTGTTTCCTTCTGTCTACTTATTTCTTCATAACAGAAACACTCAGATCTACACAAAAAATATCAACTCCTGTCTTACCTACTTTCAGATATGATAAAACTTTTTTCCACTTCAGATTTTTGGGCTTCACAAGAGGAAATTATATTCAGTGTCTTCCAACATCAGTTCACCAAGTACACTTAATAATACTTTATGTCACTGAAACTCTTTATAAGTTTATGATCTAAAAGATAACTAATATTTATGCTGGTATGCAAATTTATGCTGATAATATGCAAAGTTTTTACATTTAGTATCTAATTTAAAGGAGAAGGCAGACAAGGTAGCAGGAATGGGGATGACGGACCTGTGAACTGTTTCCCATGTAACTTACCTGTGCCTTAAGGGCCTTTTCAGACCCAGTCATGTACACACCATTTCTACTCAGTGAGAGTGCTGCTGAGTACACCCAACTTTATGGCTTGGTGGGTCAAACAACAATTTATGGGGGATAGCTCAGGTAGCATGTTTACTTGGTTCTCCATGTTTAAATGCTCAGTTTCTAGTAAACCCAATAGCAGGCCATTTCTTGAATGGGGAATAGTTTCTACAGAAGAGAGCAGGTCTTTATTCCAAAATTCTGAGAGTCTGCACTGTGATTCACCTAGACTTGGCAAAGCCTCCAAACAACATCCTTATCTGGCTCTGGCACTCTAAGGTCATTGGATCTGCTGGATCATATGGCCCTAGTGTTAGAGCAGCTTGCTTAGCATCCCAGACCTGTTGTAGAGCCTTCTCTTTTTCTGGCCCTCACTCAAAGCTAGCAGCTTTTTGAGTTTCTTGGCAAAAAAGCTGGAATAACACACTGAAATGAGGAATGTATTGCTTCCCAATTCAAAAGACCCACTAAGCTTTGTGCTTTTTTGTTTGTACCTACAGTTATAAACAATAGGATCAATTCTTTCTTTAAAAAAAAGAAACTGATAAGTGTCAATCTACAGATGAATAGATAAAGAAGATATAGTGTGTATGTGTGTAATGGTAAATTACTCAATCATCCAAAAGAATGAATAATGTCATTTCCAGTAACATGGATAGATCTAAAGATCATCACTAATCAAAGTAAGTCAGAAAGAGAAAGACAAATATCATATGATATCACTTATATGTGGAGTCTAAAACATGATATAAATCAGCACATATATGAAACAAAAGCAAACACAGTTATAGAGAACAGATTTGTGGCTGCTAAGTGGGAGACAGAGTAGGAGAGGGAAGGAATGGAAGTTTGGTATAACAGAAAGTGAAGTTGCTCAGTCATGTCTGACTCTTTGCAACCTCATGGACTGTAGCCTACCAGGTTCCTCTATCCATGGGATTTTCCAGGCAAGAATACTGGAGTAGGTTGCCATTTCCTTCTCCAGGAGATCTTCCCGACCCAGGGACTGAACCTGGCTCTCCCACATTGTAGGCAAACGCTTTACCATCTGAGCCACCAGGGAAGTCTGATAAGAAAATTATTATACATACAATGGATAAACAGCATCTTCATACTATATAGCACAAGGAATATATTTAATATTCTGTGACAAGCCATAATAGAAATGAAAACACACACACATATATATGTATACCTAAATCACTTCACTGTACTAAAGAAATTAATGCAACATTGTAAATCAACTATACTTAAAATATTTAAATACTAAAAACATTTAAAAAGAAGAGAAAATAGATTTTAGAGGGTTTAAGTAACTTTTCCCAGGTCACACAGACACGAAATAGCAAACTAAAGTTTGAACATAAGGTACAATTTTGTTTGCTTGAAAGATTGAGTTATTTCAATTACTGTTCTAACCGAGGTGGCATCTACATATCCTTTTTGAACCTGAAAAGAAAAGAGATTAAAGTTGTTAGGCTTATGTAATCATCCAGTAAAGATTATGTGGGAGCCTTATCTAGGACAGTTACCTTATAGGTTGAAGTTCAGTTCAGTTCAGTTCAGTTGCTCAGTCATGCCTGACTCTTTGTGAACCGATGGACTGCAGCACGCCAGGCCTCCCTGTCCATCACCAACTCCTGGAGTTCACTCAGACTCATGTCGATTGAATTGGTAATGTCATCCAATCACCTCATCCTCTGCCATCCCCTTCTTCTACCACCTTCAATTTTTGCCAGCATCAGGGTCTTTTCAAATCAATCAGTTCTTTGCCTCAGGTGGCCAAAATATTAGAGTTTCAGCTTCAGCATTAGTTCTTCCAATGAATATTCAGGACTGATTTCCTCTAGGATGGAATGGTTGGATCACCATGCAGTCCAAGAGACTCTCAAGAGTCTCCTCCAACACCACAGTTCAAAAGCATCAATTCTTCGGCACTCAGCTTTCTTTATAGTCCAACTCGTACATCCATACATGAATACTGGAAAACCATAGCTTTGACTAGACAGAACTTTGCTGGTAAAGTAATGTCTCTGTTTTTTTAATATGCTGTCTAGGTTGGTCATAACTTTTCTTCCAAGGAGCAAGTGTCTTTTAACTTCAGGGTTGCAGTCTCCCTCTGCAGTGATTTTGGAGCCCCCCAAAATAGTCTGTCACTGTTTCCATTGTTTCCCTATCTATTTGCCATGAAGTGATGGGATCAGATGCCATGATCTTAGTTTTCTGAATGTTGAGCTTTAAGCCAACTTTTTCAGTCTCCTCTTTCACTTTCATCAAAAGGCTCTTTAGTTCTTTGCTTTCTGCAATAGGGTGGTGTCATCCGTATATCCGAGGTTATTGATATTTCTCCCAGCAACCTTGATTCTAGCTTATGCTTTATCCAGCTCATTTCTCATGACGTACTCTGTATGTAAGTTAAACAAGCCAGGTGACAATATACAGCCTTGATGTACTCCTTTCCTGATTTGGAACCAGTATGTTGTTCCATGTCCAGTTTTAACTGTTGCTTCTTGACCTGCATACAGATTTCTCAAAAGGCAGGTCAAGTGGCCTGGTATTTCCATTTCTTGAGGAATTTTCCACAGTTTGTTGTGAGCCACAAAGTCAAAGGCTTTGCTGTAGTCAATAAAGCAGAAGTATTTATTTTTCTAGAACTCTCTTGCTTTTTTGATGATCCAGTGGATGTTGGCAATTTGAGCTCTGGTTCCTCTGTCTTTCCTAATTCCATCTTGAACATCTGGAAGTTCATTGTTCACATAATGTTAAAGCCTGGCTTAAAGAATTTTGAGTATTACTTTGCTAGTATGTGAGATGAGTGCAATTGTGCAGTAGTTTGAGCATTCTTTTGCATTGCCTTTCTTTGGAATTGAAATGAAAACACCTTTTCCAGTCCTATGGCCACTGTTGAGTTTTCCAAATTTGCTGGCTTATTGAGTGAAGCACTTTCACAGTGTCGTTAAGAAGGTGTTATATTTGGAATGCAAGGGATTTCTGAGTGTATATCCTGCAACTTTACTATATTCATTGATTATCTCTAGTCATTTTCTGGTCGAGACTTTAGGATTTTCTATGTAGAGGATCATGTCATCTGCAATCTTACTGCTGAGTTTTCCAAATTTGCTGGCATGTTGAGTACAGCACTTTCACAGCATCATCCTTTAGGATTTGAAACAGTTCCACTGGAATTCTGTCACCTCCACTAGCTTTGTTCATAGTGATGTTTCCTAAAGCCCACTTGACTTCACACTTCAGGATGTCTGGCTCTAGGTGAGTTATCATACCATCTTGATTATCTGTGTCATGAAGTATTCTTGCCACCTCTTCTTAATATCTTCTGCTTCTGTTAGGTCCCTACAATTTCTGCCCTTTATTGTGCCCATCTTTGCATGAAATGTTCTCTTGGTGTCTCTAGTTTCCTTAAAGAGATCTCTAGTCTTTTCCATTCTATTGTTTTCCTTTATTTCTTTACATTTAAAATATCTGAGTGCCACACAAAACCCACTGCAGGTGGGTCAGCCTCAGGTATGATGCTGGTGTGATCCAGCTGGTACGATCCCATCCACCTTGGTGTGCCTTCTCTTGAAGTCAAAAAAGATGCAGTCTCAACTTAATTCAACAGGTGCATCCTGGCACTGTGGGAACTGAGTAAGAAAGGGACCTTAAACAACCTCATTACAGCCCACATAATACCTAAGAAAACAGGGACTCCAGTTGGAAAGTCCATTTCTCGAGTCAGTCACTCACAGCCCAGAAGCCCCATGCATCCTCACTTCTTGGCACTCTTAAACATCGTCCCTGGGGTTAAGAAAGGGACCTTAAACAACCTCATTACAGCCCACATAATACCTAAGAAAACAGGGACTCCAGTTGGAAAGTCCATTTCTCGAGTCAGTCACTCACAGCCCAGAAGCCCCATGCATCCTCACTTCTTGGCACTCTTAAACATCGTCCCTGGGGTCAGGAAAGTGGCATTGAGTAGAGGGTAAGGAATAGACAAAGAAAAGAGAGTGAGTTAGGGAAGTTGCAGGAATGTATGCTTTCCTTTGTAGTTCATGTGGATTTCAGTATTCTTTATAGTTGCAGTCAGAAAAGATGTCAATCAAACGTTTTCACTACAGAAATGTGCAGATGGAAATGAAAGGATGTGAGACAATCGTGCATTTCCTAGACCATCACTTGTCAAACTATCTCTAGTGTGAGAGTGGTTTTTATTTCTAACCAACCAGCTGATTTTCTGCAATTTACTAGAAAAATTAAATGCAAAACGCAGACTTCCAAACTACAACTTCTTACTTCTTAGAGATGAGACACGCTTCTTCTGACACACTCCTGTACAGTTGCTGGACACTCAGCTTGAGCCCTAGGCTTGCCAGTCACAGACAAGGAGGCTTTATGCATCAGCCCTTGTCTAAGGACCACACTTGGATAACCTTGTCCTTCATCGTCTTTTCCCTTGTATTTTGCACAGTGGTCTGATTTCTCTGAATTGTACCTTTTTTGATATCAAGGATGGGAGTTTAGGCATGTGTTATTCTGGACAGGCACTTCTTGTGTTGAATAACAATTTTGGAAAAATAAATATGCCCTCACATTAAAAAGAAGCAAGTTCATAATTATTTTTTAAAAAGCAGTGATGCTGTATGGATTCATATTAGAACACTGTATGGATTCATATTGGGAACAGAACTGTGGTTTAAATCTCTTGAAGGGAGACTTATTTTGGGGACATGTCTGTTTCACCTGGTTTGAGTGTAAAGAGAATTGAAAATATTAGGCATACCAGTTGTCATTAAATCTAAACTCTCTATCAATTCTTGTGTCCTCCGAAAGGCCTGTGAACTGTGTCAGTGCATCTCATAAGGAGTAGGTTTGTCAGATTTAGGAAATTAAAATATAGAACACCTAGCTAATTTGAATCTCAGATAAGCAATGAAAAATTTTTGTAGTGTGACACAAATATGCCTTATGACATATCATATGTGATAGTTGGGATATAGTTCTATTAAAAACATACTCACCATTTGTCTGAAATTCAAATTGAAATGGGGGTGTTGTTTCTTATAGTGAAGTAAAGTGAAGTGACTCAATTGTGTCTGACTCTTTGCGACTCCATGGACTATACAGTCCATGAAATTCTCCAGTCCAGAATACTGGAGTGAGTTGCTTTTCCCTTCTCCAGGGGATCTTGCCAACTCAGGGATCAAACCCAGGTCTCCTGCATTGCAAGTGGATTCTTTACCAACTGAGCCACAAGGGAGCCCCCTTATGCTATATGATAACTCTAATTAGCAGTAGCCTTTCAGCTTGGGCTTCTGCAACTCTGGATTTTTCTAGGAAGAAGCATCAGTCCAGCCAATCAGATCTGGCCATATCGACCCAACTTGCTTAGCTATTGGCAGCCGGAAAGTGGATGGTCAATACAAAATGATGATCTTTTTTTAGAAAAAATGTATTTCGCATGAGACAAAGCACTACTTATCTTTCTGTACTTTGAGGCTTTTAGTTTGGGATTTTCCAAAGCTCTGGTATCACTAATGGCAAAAGTCATGGCTGAACAGTGTACTTTAAAATTTTGGTTTTATTTTATATTGGAGTATAAATGTTTAATGGGCGTCCCTGCTGGCTCAGTGGTAAAGAACTCACCTGCCAATGCAGCAAGTCCAGGTTCGATCCCTGGGTCGGAAAGATCTCCTGGAAAAGGAAACGACAGTGCACTCCACTCTTCTTGCCTGGAAAATTTCATGGACAAAGGAACCTGGTGGGCTACGGTCCACAGGGTCGCAAAAGAGAGACGACTTATCAACGAAACAACAAGATAATTGATTAACAATGTTGTATTAGTTTCCGGTGTACTACAAAGTGATCCAGTTGTACATCTACATGTATCTATTCTTTCTCAAATTCTTTTCCCATTTATGCTATTACAGAATGTTGAGCAGTGTTCCCTGTACTTACTTTTAAGAAGGGCCACTATAATCTGCCAGCTATGTCATGACCAAATTGTCTCAATGGATTGAAAGTAGTGACATTCTTTGTTTGGAAATATAAAGGGAAGCATAATGATAAACCAAAATAATAATTTAAAAAGTCTTCATTTCTACATTATGTAAACAAGTTGGCAGAGATGCATCAATATTTTTTATAAGTAAATTCAATAAGAAACTTAGAAGTACAAAGGCAGAATTTGTTGAAATTAAGAATAAAGTCTTAAATATGAGAAAGGTTAATTTTGATCCTTTTGAACCTATGTCCTCTACCATTGGTTGCTGTTATTTTTTAATTATTCTCATTGGATAAGATAGTAGGTCTTTAGACCTTAAGTGAGAGTTTTAGCTTTTTTTAATGTAGAATTGATGCTTCTGGACTTTAAAAAACTTAAACTTTTCTTAAATTAATGTCACAGGTAAGGAGTAAATGGCTACTTAAAACACACACATAATTCATTTTGATATTGTCACTTGTGTTTGAAAACTTCCTCTCAACTAATAAAAAAAAGTCTTTAGGAATACACATTTTTAAAACAATGTTTATTTCACTTAATGAAATATATGCTGATTTTAAGACAAATTGGAAAATGCCAACCTTTATCAAAAAGAAAAGTAAAATCACCAATAGCTCCACCAGAAAGGGAAAGTTTCATGGTGGTTATTTTGCAGCATTTCTTCTATTGTCTATGGGCTTGTACTTTGTAGTTGACAACCATACTATATAAGTGTTCTGTTTTTTCTGAATTTTTACTTTTTCTATTAGCTATTCAAATTAAGCATTTTCCATATTGTTAAAATGTTTTCTAAGAATCATTTCAATGGTTGAATCATACTTTATATTTTAATTTATTTAATCATCTAGTTGGACATTCAGGTTTCTCCAGTTACTTACTCTTAAAATGCCACTGGCGATCTGTTGTAGATTCTTAGAACTGAAACAACTCTGGGTGAAAAGGATGGAAATTCTTAAGGCTCTACATTTTGTTAAGCTGTATTAGAAAGCACTATACAACATTTACTAAGAATGTATAAGAGTATCTGTTTCACTGACCTTCACGGCTGCCATTTTTCCTTTTATTTTATTAAAACAGTCTTCAGAGAAACACAAGTAGCCAGATGAGTATTTGCATGTAGATATATAGCTGATCAGTCACCTAGAGCCAGACATCCTGGAATATGAAGTCAAGTGGGCTTTAGGAAACATCAATACAAACAAAGCTACTAGAGGTGATGGAATTCCAGTTGAGCTGTTTCAAATTCTAAAAGATGATGCTGTGAAAGTGCTGCACTCAGTATGCCAGCAAATTTGGAAAACTCAGCAGTGGCCACAACAGTGGCAAAGTTCAGCTTTTATTCCAATCCCAAAGAAAGGCAATGCCAAAGAATGCTAAAAATATTGCACGATTATACTCATCTCACATGCTAGCAAAGTAATGCTCAAAATTCTCCAAACCAGGCTTCAACAGTATGTGAAGGGTGAACTTATAGATGTTCAAGTTGAATTTAGAAAAGGCAGAGGAACCAGAGATCAAATTCTAACATCCATTGGATCATCAAAAGAGCTAGTAAGTTCCAGAAAAAACATCTACCTCTGCTTTATTGACTATGACAGAGCCTTTGACTATGAGTATCACCACAAACTGTGGAAAATTCTTCAAGAGCTGGGAATACCAGACCACCTGACCTACCTTTTGAGAAATATGTATGCAGGTCAGGAAGTAACAGTTGGAACTGGACGTGGAACAATAGACTGGTTCCAAATTGGGAAAGGAGTATATCAAGGCTGTATGTTGTCACCCGCTTATTTAATTTATATGCAGAGTGCGTCATGAGAAATGTTGGACTGGATGAAGCACAGGCTGGAATTATGATTGCTGGGAGAAATATCAATAACCTCAGATATACAGATGATACTACCCTTATGGCAGAAAGCGAAGAAAAACTAAAGAGCCACGTGATGAAAGTGAAAGAGAAGAGTGAAAAAGTTGGCTTAAAGCTCAATATTCAGAAAACAAAGATCCTGGCATCTGGTCCCATCACTTCATGGGAAATAGATGGGGAAACAGTGGAAACAGTGGCTGACTTTATTTTTGTGGGCTCCAAAATCACTGCAGATTGTGATTTCAGCCATGAAATTAAAAAACACGTACTCCTTGGAAGGAAAGTTATGACCAACTTAGATAGCATATTAAAGAGCAGAGACATTACTTTGCCAGCAAAGGTCCATCTAGTCAAGGCTGTGGTTTTTCTAGTAGTCATATATGGATGTGAGAGTTGGACTAGAAAGAATGCTGGGTGCCAAAGAATTGACATTTTTGAACTGTGGTGTTAGAGAAGACTTTTGGGAGTCCTTTGGACAGCTAGGAGATTCAGTCCATTCTAAAGGAGATCAGTTCCGAGTGTTCATTGGAAGAACTGATATTGAAGCTGAAACTCCAATACTTTCGCCACCTGACTCATTGGAAAAGACCCTGATGCTGGGAAAGATTGAAGGCGGGAGGAGAAGGGGATGACAGAGGATGAGATAGTTGGATGGCATCACCAACTCAATGGACATGAGTTTGATTAAGCTCATGGAGTTGGTGATGAACAGGGTAGCCTGGCGTGCTGCAGACCGTGTGGTCACAAAAAGTCAGACATGACTGAGCAACTGAACTGAACTGATACATATATATATCAGTTATATATATATGTGCATGAGATGGCTGGGTGGCATGTGTATGCATATATATAAAGCCCCTGATGCTGGGAAAGACTGAAGGCACGAGAAGGGGATGACAGAGAATGAGATGATTGGATGGCATCACCTACGCAAAGGACATGAGTTTGAGTAAACTCTGTGAGTTGGTGATGGACAGGGAAGCGTGGCATGCTGCAGTCCATTGGGTCACAAAGAGTCAGACATGACTGAGCAACTAAACAAATCATAATATATATATGTATATATAATGAGATGGCATATGCGTGTGTGTATTATACATATATGTATGTATGTATGAATGAGTTGGCTGGATGTTATCACTGATGCAATGGATGTGAACTTGGGCAAACTCTGGGAGATGATGAGGAACAGGGAAGCCTGGCCTGCTGTAGTCCATGGGGTTGCAAGGAGTTGGATAAAACTGGGCAACTGACCAATTATATATATATAAAGAGCCAATTAATTGGAAAAGACCCCTAATGCTGGGAAACATTAAAGGCAAAAGGGAAAGAGAGGGGCAGAAAATTAGGTGGTTAAATAGCATCACCCACTCAGTGGACATGAACCCGAGCACACTCTGGGTTATAGTGAAGGACGCAGAAATGTTGTGTTGCTTTTGATGTGCTGATATGCATGCAGTCCATGGCATCTCAAAGTCAGACATGACTTAGCAACTGAACAACATCTCATAGAGAGAGAAAGCAATATATTTTAAGGGATTGGCTCACATGCTTGTGGGATCTGGCCAAGCATGAAAGTCTAGAGTGGGCTGGCAAGCTGGAGATGCAGAGAAGAGCAGAGAAGAGCTGGTATTAAGTCTCCAATTCAGCTATGGTCTGGAGACAGACTTCCTTCCTGAGGAACCTCAGTGTTTACTCAAAGTCTTCAGCTGATTGGATGAGGCCCACCCACATTATGGAGGGTAAACTGCTTTACTTACAGTCTACTGATTTAAGTGTTAATCACATCTCAAAGATACCTGACAACAACATCTAGAGTGGTGTTGACCAAACAACTCGGTCCCATAATCTTGCCAAGTTGACATGTATAACTGTGTATTAACAATCACACCTGTCATCCAAGCAGATTTTATGCTATGTGGTAGACATACATGCTCTTTATTTCTGGTTTGCTAAGAAGACATAACTGACTTATTTAGGGTGTTACTGTATAACATGAGTTTTATGTTTTAAACACAAAGTTTTTCTCATCCACTTTTGGAATAAAGCATATAAGATTTCCATCAAAGACACTGAGGAAAGAGCCTGAGTTTTAAGCTTATACAGAAATGAGACAAGAGAGTTCCTGTACTGTGTGATAACTAGGTGAGTGTGGGTCAGGTAGTGTGAAAAGTCATACCCAATTCCCAGGTACTTTTTTTTTTTTAATTGAGGAAACATTTATCAGCATCTCCTACAAAGTCTAGTATGTAGTTGCCCATCTGTATCTCAGTTCTTTTACCTCTTCACCATGTTTCTTAACTAGCTAATCCAGCACCCAAGTGCCCGCTCCAAGTGGTCAGTGAAAAAACCCTTTCCTTCTTCTGAATGTTGAGTATGATAGAAATTCTCCTCCCATGGAGAGACACAGGTTTGATCCCTGGGTGGGGAAGATCCCCTGGTGGAGGAAATGACAATCTACTCTAGTACTGTTGCTTGGAGAATCCCAAGGACAGAGGAGCCTGGTGGGTTGCAGTCAATGGGGTCACAAAGAGTTGGACGTGACTGAGAAACTGACACACACATATGTATATATATATATATATATATATATATATATATATGTGAGTGTGTGTGTATATATTTTTTCATATTCTTTTCCTTTATGATTTATCATAGGACCTTGAATATAGTTCCCTGTGCCATACAGCAGGACCTTGTTGTTTATCCATTCTGTATATAATGGTAATCCCAAACTCCCAACCTATCTCTCCTTCACCCCCTCCTCCTTGGCGACCACAAGTCTGTTTGGTGTCATAGAGTCTGTTTCTGTGTCATAAAGAAGCTCATGTGTGTCATATTTTAGATTCTGCATATAAGTGATAATGATATTTGCCTTTCTCTTTCTGATTTACTTCACTTAGTGTAATAATCTCTAGGTCCAACAATGTGGCTGCAAATGGAATTATTTCATTCTTTTTCATGGCTGAGTAATATTCCAGTCATTGCATATGTATATATACACAAATACATACACCACATCCTCTTTATACATTTATTGTTGATTGGCATTTAGGTTGCTCCCATGTCTTGACTATCGTGAATAGTGCTTCCCTGAGCATAAGGGTGCATGTACTTTGAATTTCAGCTTTGTCTAGATGTATGCCCAGGAGAGGGATTGCTGGATGATAGTTTTTTGAGGAAACTTCATAATGGTTTCCATAGTGGCTATACCAGTTTACATCCCTACCAGCAGTGTAGGAGGATTCCCTATGAAACTTCAGTTTCTACATTTTTTTTCTTTTTTTACTTTACGTTACTGTATTGGTTTTGCCATACATTGACATGAATCCACCACAGGTGTATGTGAGTTCCCAACCCTGAACCCCCTTTCCATCACCCTCCCCATATCATCTCTCTGGGTCATCCCAGTGCACCAGCCCCAAGCATCCTGTATCGAACCTAGACTAGCGATTCCTTTCTTACATGATAGTATACATGTTTCAATGCTATTCTCCCACATCATCCTACCCTCTCCCTCTCCCACATAGTCCAAAAGTCTGTTCTTTACTTTTGTAAATATGTCTCATTTCCCCTTCTATGATTTCCTATAGTATGATGCATTAACCACTGATAGATAAATGAGATGTTTTCAAATAAACATTTATTCATTTATTTCATACACATTTATCAAATGTGTGTTAAATTCCAAGGACTGTTTTAGGTGCTGGGGATACAACAGTGAATGGATTAGATATATCCCTTCCCTTGTGGAGCTTAGATATTAGTGGGGGAGATACTCAAACAAAGAAACCAATGAATATAGCATCAAGCCACAAGTGATGTGGGCTTAGGGTAGGCTGGATGATGGTCTGGTAAGTTACTAGATCTCAATAGTATAATCTAGCCAAGGTTTACATCTCACACATGACAAGTCAGTGGCTGGTGCAGGTGACTGTTCAGGGCAGCTGTTCTCAGCCATCTGCAGTGCTTCCTCCGCTTGCTTGCCCCACTGAAGAGTGGGCTGCAGAATCAGCCAGCAGCAGTCAGCTAAATGAGCCTCACTTGTGCTTCATATTTTACTGTCCATAGCAAGTCATGTGGCTCTCCTACTTTTAATGGAATGGAGAAATGTGAGACTTGCTGATCCTAGTGGTAAAGGAGATCCAGGCGTGCCCACACCATATTGAATGATACGAAAAATATATGTTGAAAGGTGGTGCAGAGTGTGCATTTTCTTAAAAGGCAATAGAAGCAAAATAATCATAAACTTTATGTATATCAGTGCTTAGCATTCTCATAAAGTTCATATGCATTTCAGAAAAAAGTGAGTCAACTTAAAAATTTGCAGTAAGTATTGTTTTAAACTGGTACCCAAATATGAGACAAAACAATAAGGTCATTTGTAAGTGGTTGAAGTTTGATAGATACTGATTTATTAAATCTACTTGAGGACAAGGATGACGAACTGTATTTATACTGGTACAGTCTTCTTGGGCTTGGAGCAGAGGCTCAATAAAACTTTGTTGAAGTTAGTATCGTTCATTGTCTTACATTGTTCTTGCTTTTCTAGTTAATTAACTATCTTGAAGTATAGTCCATTATAGTTTTGTCTTGAGTCTTGACATTTTCTTCCACAGCCAGTTATGGAAGAAATTGTCTTTCTTCCAAAGACAGTAAAAATTGTCTTTATCCACATCAGTATATTTATATGTAATTATACTTTAAATTTGGACCACAGACACTTGAATTGTAGTCTCTTTCTTCTAATTTGTCTCAGACATTTTCTTAAATGTAAGGTAAAGATTCAGTGGGAGAGAGGAAAGTTGTAATATTAATGTTGGAATTTGCAACTGAGGGTTTTGTCTTAAGAAAACAACAACATAACACCTTGTATGTTTCATGCTTATTTGACAGCTGCTGGAATGGAGAGGTATTTCACAGACTTGAATAAAGAGAGCAGGAAATGCCACAATGTGTTTCTTTAAAGCTTTACTTAAGATCATGGATGCTTTACTTGCTTTCAAAGATAGTAGGATTATGTTTTTTTCCTTATATTTCTACTATTATCTTATTTTTAACTAAGTCTTTGTAATTTATAAAAATAAATCATCCAGAGAGAGGACCTAGTCTTCACTGAGTGGCTAGGTCAAGGGCAAACCAGAAGAGTCTGTGTCTGTACCCGACTGACCCTCATTTTAGTACCATCACTCTCTGCCTCTGACGTGTGTCCAAAGCGTCCTCTCAATTTTCTTAGCCAAGAGGTTGTCTTAAATGAGTGTCTCTCGTCTGTGCTGTGAATCATGTGCCATCTATGAGAGTCCATGCCCTTTGATGCAGTTTGCTGCTTTTGGATTTGTACAGAATTTGTTTGGTAGTTGGCAAATGGGACACAGCTGGCTTCTGATTTAGAGAGTGCTTTAAACTAGTTACCTCCTACCTTAACTTGATCATTTAAATGGAAAGTGCTGCAGTCCAACAGAGCAGACATGATATAAAAAACTATTTCTGACATGACTATCTTGCCTCCCGAATTGCCATGGCTACTGGGATCTCTGAAGGAAAATAAAAGTGAAGAAATGAACAAAACACAGGTTTTAGCATTCTCCCAAGGGCGAAACTGTCTTTCCATTATTTAAGAAAAGCTTTAAATGTTCAATGAATGTTCTTAAGCTAATGACAATTGATGCTCAGAAAACACCAATAATCCAGTGGAATAGAATAGATTTTGGAAAGTGGCAATTTGTGTGGAAATTGCTCATAGTATTGACATGTGCTGGGAACTTTGCATATCAGTGAGCTATCGCCTGCACTGAGAGGAGTTATCTCTTTGGCCTTTTATTCGTAAATAAGACAGCAGTCCTTTCCCTTTAAGGAGCATCTATGCGTTTTATTATGAATGAAAGAATCCTGCTGTCCTTTGTCCAGAGTGGCCATATTGGCAGAAGTCCTCAAGGATCCTGATCTTATAGGTATTGCAATGGGAGGAGCCCAGCCTGTCATTTAGGAGGCCATCGTTCTGGAGTTGAAGATGGCGAGGTTTAGAATCTGCTAGAGCCCGGCTGTCGGACAAGGAAATGGCAACCCACTCCATGTTCTTGCCTGAAGAATCCCAGGGATGGGGGAGCCTGGTGGGCTGCCGTCTCTGGGGTCGCACAGAGTCGGACACGACTGAAGCGACTTAGCAGCAGCAGCAGCAGCAGCAGCAGCAGCAGCAGCAGCAGCAGCAGAGCCCAGCTGTTGTGTAAACTGTCATAATTTAACTTTCCCCACCAGATTCCACCAAGGCTTGTAGATCTGGCCGCAGCCTCATTCCCCAGTCTTCATTCCTCACTTGCTCCCTTTCACCCTGCACGATTTCCGGCACATTCCAGACACGTGCTCGCTGCCAGCCTTTCTGTTCCTGCTGGTTTCTCAGCCTGCGACGCTCTTCCCTAGATGCAGGCGTACTGCATCTCTGTTACACAGGCCCGTTTATTGAGCAGATCCAGGAAGCGCTGCGGTGGTGCCAGTGCTTCACACGCATGTCTTGGTGAATTCTCGTGATAACAGCATGAGCTGGGCAGTGGCCCTGCGGGGGCGAGGCACCGTGTTCTCTTCTCTGCAACAGCGCATCCCCCGAACCCAGAAATGTACGTAAAGATGGATGTGATTCGGCTTAGTGTTGTTCCTCATGTTTAAGATGTCTTATCGGTGGTGCTAGTGGTAAAGACTCTGCCTGGCAATGGAGGAGGTCTTAGAGACCTGGGCTCAATCCCTGGGTTGGGAAGATCCCCTGGAGGAAGGCATGGCGACTCATCCAGTATTTTCCCTGGGAAATCTCACAGACAGAGGAGCCTGGTGGGCTATAGTCCATAGGGTCGGAGGGAGTTGGACACCACTGAAGCACTTAGAATGCACACACTCATTCTTCAAACATGGGGCATCCCTTTGGTGCCAGATGCCATGCTAGTTTTTAAAAGATGAAGGGAAACAAAAATGATGAGACCACTCTCCTTTCTTGCTTTCCCTGATGCTTTTAGAGCATCACAGGAAAAACAAAACAAAACAAAACAAAAAAAAAACAAAAAAAAAACCAGCAGTTCATAGGCAGCACATTGGATAAGCATTAAATTAGGGCAAATACCAGGTGCAACGGGGAAGCCAGGGTTCTCAGAAAGCTACTGGCTGGGTGTTATCTGTACTGTGACTAAAGGGTGGACCAGAGGGTCTGATGGAGGTCTGTCTCAGGAGAGGCCCTGGCAGAGGGGATGATCAAAGGCCCTGAGGGCCCAGCCCAGTCCTGAAAGCCAGTGTCACGCAGGCATTGAGCGCAGGCAGGCTCTCCTATTTGCATCTGGAGAAGATTTGAAAACTATACCAGAAGTCAGGACTCCATTGTCTGAGCAGTGAGATGCTGCAAAGGATTTTGAAATCAGTGGAATTTCTCTTTAGTATTTGCTTCTGTTGACTGTCTGCCGCCAGCTGAGTTGGAAGAAGTTCCATTTTCTAGATGAGACAAGTGAGGCCCAGAAGAACATACAAACAGTGGCAGAGATTTAATTTTCTCAATGACAAGGCTTCAGGGCTTTAACCCCTACCCTCCACCCTCTCCCCTTCCTTCCTTCCTTCCTATGGTCGTTCTTGTCTAAAGTCAAACATAAACTTCTGTATACATCATCCTGATTTTGATTTTGTCTCCAAAGACCCTGTGTGCACTCACACAGCTCCCAGAAACGAGACCCCTGAGGGAAGCTCACTGCCCACAGGGAGGTAGGGCTTGTGAGTGGACGGACACCGGATTGTGTGTGGGACCACATCCTCTGATCTCCTTGTCTAGGAGCTGGATTGGTACCAGGAATCTTTTATCTGAAAAGGCGACTCTGGGCTGGGGAGAAGAGAGCGGGCTTGACAAAGTCGAGAGGAGTTCAGCGCTGGTCTGTCTGCCCACGCTCTGGGCATGCGTGAGCCCTCAGCAAAACACAGCTGGCATGTCTAATTTTAGCCTTGCCTGCCTTGAAAAGGGACCCTTTAAGGAAATATATTTCCTCTGAAACAATTTGTATTATAATGTAGCAGCTGATAGACATGTCAGAATACTACTTGCTATTGGTAGAGAAACACTCTGCCAAGTGGTGATGATTTTTGTTCTTTTTTCTCTGTGTATGTATGTGTGTGTGTGATGTTATCAGGAAAGTGAGCAAAGAACTCGTGAATCATAAAGAGATGCACAGTAAGAGAAACAGTGCTTTTATTTATTAAGACAATCATAAACCAAAGGGGACAGCTCTTTTGATTTTTACAAAATGGATGTAAGGATCAGAAGGACTGTATCTGCTAGGATAAGTTGGCCGTGGTGATCTGACGAAGCCTGGCTTGTTAAGAGCAGTCCTGGAGCAGACTCCAGCATTTCTTCAGTACTTACCGTCCTCCATAACCTAAGTAAAAGGTTAGTTTCTGTAGCAGGTCTTGGATTCATTTGGCTTTAGTGTGTTCACAGGTTTTGAAAGCATCCGGGACACACTTTTTCCCATTCTCACCAGCGAGCTCAGTCCGTCTGCCTGGATTTTTTCCCCCTTTCTCTCCCTTCCTCCCTGCGTCCTCTGGTCCCTCCCAGGGTCTGCCGCGTTTTGTTTCTCAGTGTGGCTTACCTTGAAACTTGGCAGGCAGAGCGGAGAAGGCAGCTCTTGTGCGGGGTGGATGGAGGGAAGGATAAGGAATCATCCACCGCCCACATCTGAGTTTCCTGGGTTCAGCGGCAGCAGCAGCTTTGCTACAAAAACCGCTTTGCTATTCGAGATAGCCAGCAGAGGGAATCGCAACTTTGCCTGGCAGCAGGGGTTGAAGCAGCCTTTTTTTTTTTTATCTTGGAGGAAAGACTGCAGCCTTCTGGACTGCGTAAGCTGCTCCCCGGAGGGGCTCTCCGGGTCCCACCCACTGGCTGGAAGGAGGGGACGTGAATGAAAGGACAGGACAAGCCCCGAACACCATGTCACTCTGGGAGGGACGCAGCAGCAACTGAGCTGTGCAAGGTTTTTTTTTTTTTTCTTTTCCCTTTTCTTTTTCTTTCTTTCTTTTTCTCCCCCTCCTTTTTTTTTTTTTTCCTTTTTCTTCTTTCTCTTTCTTTCTATTTTTTTTTTCTTCTTTTTCTTTAAGGTGGGGAAAGAGACACCCAGGAGACAGGAAGCTGATCTGCAAGATTTCCGAGTTCTGCTAAAAGGACTTTGATTTTTTTTTTTCTTCCTTTACAAACGCTGGCAATTGACATCACTACGGACAGCCGGGTAGAGAAAGAACTGCCTCCTCCCAAGTGGATCCCAGGTGTGATCTGGGGAGACTGTGCGGGGTTTTTTCCTACTGATCCCCGCCTCTCTCTCCTTTTGGTGTGTTTCTTTTTAAAATTCTTGCTGTGTTGGAACTAGCGAGTGCTGGAAGACTCTCGGAAGCCTCATCAGTCATTGGGACTGTCAGGAATAGTGGTTCCAGAGGAAGCTCGGCCTGGGGCACATAGCCTGTCATCCAGTTCCCTGCCTCGGAGATAGCGATTCCAGCTACATGGGCAAACGCCTGGATCAGCCACAAATGTACCCCCAGTACACTTACTACTACCCTCATTACCTCCAAACCAAGGTATGGCGTGCCCCACAGCCTGGCAGCAGTGGGGTGTCCTTCTGCACTTGGGGTGGGAAGCAGACAGGCTTGTGAATTACGATTAAACCGCCCCCTCCCCTTATCCCCAGCAGCTCTTCCTGCTTCTTTGAAATTAGTAACGTAACAATGGAGTTAATGAAACAGAGAAGCAGATAAGAAGAAAGCAAGCCCAGAACTGGCGCTTCCTCTTTAAGAAGAGATAATAGTTGCACTTGAGTTCCTTTGTTGTTGTTTGGCCATCTCGATGTCCCTGATGCCTGCCGAGCCCTCGGCAGACGGGCAGGGTTGTTAAAAGGAGATCATAACAGTGATGATCGGGCACGACAATACAGTTTCAGGGGCTTTTCTGGTGAGCTATTCTTTGTTTGTGGCTCTGAAAGGGTTCTTCCCACTGGATAGGACATGCCGGGGTTGGGGGGGGGGCACTCAAACTTTTAATCGCTAAGTGTAGAATGAAAGACAGGCGTGTGAAGGTATACGGCAGTGAACTCAAGTCTCAGAGTTTGTTTGGGTGCATTTTTTATCTTTCTATGGCCTCAAATATTTTATTTTGTATTGAAGATGGCCAGAATGCCAGAGAGTAAATTTAGGAGCTTCACCATAGATGTTCTTTACTTTTAGAAGCTTGGTGTTTCTGTGTTGGCTACCATCAGAAGGTCTGGGGCTGGAAAGGGGATGAAATGGAGTGATGATGATTAGACATGAATTGGTTAAATAGTTTAGGTTTTCCGTGTGTGCTTAAGCAATCATGAGGGGGCCAGTGGTAAGCCCACGTCACTGAACAGTGGGTCGTGCCAACCATGAACTTTATCTTGCAGTTCAGACATGGTAGACTCTCAGGTGTGAAATCACTGCTCCAATTTGTCGATTACATCGGACTTGATTTTGGGGGAGGGGTGGGGACGTTGCTTGTTCCCCCTTGAATGCATGGAGTGCATTTCTTTATGCATGATATTATGTTGCACTGCGTTAGCCTTACTCTACTGGGCTCTTTTTAATAAATAAACACGCAGGGAGTGAACAAGGCGTGCCTGAGCGATCTGAGCTGTCACCGGGTCTGGGTGCCCTGGTTAGGGTTTGGTGATCATGCCGTGGCTGACTCTCAGTTACTCTGTCTCACCAAACAATGCCGATTTGTAAACCGAAGCAGGCAGCAGACTTTCAGTATTAAAGATTGTTCTTTTTTTCCCTTCCTTCCTCAGTCGGTCTATAATTTGCCCTGCCCCTGCAAGGTCGATTCACGCTGCTTTTTGCCTTTGTGAGCCTTTAGTTAGGGCTGCTGCTGAAATAAATAGACCAGCCCTCCTGCTCCATCGGCTGGAGTTTTAACCCTTTGGGGGATTCCTTAAGGAAATGGCAAACCAAGGACAAGTTACAAACGGGAAATTTATAGTCATTTCTCATCCGCCAAAGAAACAAAAACAACACCCTCAAGGTTGCATGAAAAATATCCAACATTCCATCCCTTTTAGTCATTTGGCTAAATTTTTCCAAATGTTTCAAAATTCATGCTTTCTTTTTTGGTTCTTATTTTCTACCATGAACTCTATTCAGAAAAGAAACTTTGCATCAAAATGAATGGAATAAATGGAATGATGGCTTTTTGACTTAAGATTTCTTTTAACCTATAACTAGCAAGAAATAATGTCAGGCACCTTATATTAAAGATACATAGCTACACTGTGGGAAGGATGTGTGTGCCTATGTGTGTGCCTATGTGTTTGGGGTAAAAAGGAAACATGGGGTGTTGAGGAAAAGAGATCCAGAAAAACAGAGAGGGAGTTTTAAAAAAATAATCTGATTTGGGATCTTCTGCAGTTTAGTGCTGTGTAGACAGGGAGCATCTGGATCTTGTTACTTTCAAGCGAGTCAAAGCCATCAACTTCTGAACATTTTTAGAGAAGTTAGATCCATTAGGCGACCTCAGCTGATATTTGGGTAATCAGGTCAGGGTGGTAGAATGTGTAAGATCAGTTACTCTGGCTATCAGGGTGGTTCCTATTGATTATTACATTGTAAAATTCTGACAGAGCTGTGAAGTTGCCTAGTATTATTACAGTGGCTTTGAAATGACAGGCATTAATGACATTCCTGGAAGCTGAAGATATGAAAATATGTCCTTTGTGGGAATGTCGGCACTCAGGGAGGGGAAGGAATGGTCAATGTACAATATTTTAAAATATAGGAACTTTCCAACAGTGTGAACACAGTATAATAAAGTCTCATCATGCTCCAGTATAGTGTGAAAATAATTGGGTTATCTTAGTAGCACTTTTTACTCATTTTTCACTTATGTCCCAAAATATAATCTATAGTAATTTTGAAGGAATTGCATGCATCTTAGATTCATTTGGTAAACGTAGGTGGAATTCCATAAAATCCACTGTCCTTCCTGCCTTAGCTTGTAGGTAGGGATCCAATTTTAAAATCATTGCTATTTAAAGTCACGCTGATACACAAGAACATTTATGCTTGATAAAATTAGAATTCTATGGTTGACAACAAAAATCATATTGTGGTGACACCATGCCTTAAACTGTTTTCTAAATGCAGGTGCTTTTAACTCAGGCACAAAAGCCATTTGCTGACATTAGTTTTGGGTGGAAAATCTTCATGGGATTTTACAGAACTAAAATGTTTATTATTGTATTCATTTAGAAAATGCCAAAATACTGAGCCTTCGTTTTCTACCTAAATATGTATGTCAGATGCAGCTACTATTCTCTTATGATAAAAGAAAATGAAAATGGATTTTGAAATAAATGCATTTGTCTTCCATTTCCTCAAATGCACTTAAAGTTGTAGAAAAAACTTGTGATACTTCCCTGCCTATTCTTTTCCACTTCTTACCCTTCACGTTAGAGTCAATCTCTTCACTTTGTTGCTTAGAAAAAAAGAAAGAAAGAAGATATTTATGCTTTTCTTTCTTTGAATAAATTTCCAGATGCTTAAAATGTTATATTAAAAAAACATGAATCAATCAAACAAAAAAAAAAAACCTGTGGCTGACCTGTAGCTATACCTTACTCCTCTCCCAGACCTGCACTTAAAGTTGTCACTTGTCAATCTTCTTTTTGACCAATTTTTTTTTCCTACCCATAAAAGCAACTTCTACAAAGAACATTACTTTGGTTTAGAAGTAATGAAGAAATCTTGGTGACATGTCACTATATTTAAATAAGAGACAGAACTGGATTTCTAAAAAAAAAGTTTCAGGAAACCAAATTTACTGTTGGAAGACCACTCAGAATAATTAAGTTTTAGAGAAAAGAGACCAAAAAATTGTTTTTTAGCTGAATGCTATGTAACGATGTGTGATTAAGTTGTCTTATAATATTTCTCAAAGATTTTGTTACACCCTATTTCCAATAGCCAACCTGTTGGTCTTATCTTATGATCCAGGGTGAATTTCAGTCTGAATTTGAGGTACTTTGTTGGAGGGGATTTCTTGGAAGAACAAGTTGAATGGGGCAAACTAAAATGGTTAAAACATGGTCACAACCTGGTCAATTGATAATTTGTAGTTGAGAAATAGATATTTCTCTCCTATGTGATATTTGGAAGACTTTAGTCATTATGAAACTTTAAAATTTACCCAGACACAAACAAAAAGTTCGTCTTTTCTTCCTTTTCCACACTTATACCAAATTACTACATTTCTCCCCATTTAGTGCAGTTTCTCATCAGTCTGCCCCCTGCCTTGGGCCATCTGCTTCCCGAGAAGACTTTGAAGAAAGGGGTTCAGACTGCAGTACCGTGACAAGGGCTCCCTAACTGGTGGGTCTCAGCTTCTGCTCAGAGCCTGGTGTGAAGTTGGGGTCAGGTGGAGGAGCAGTTCTCTACCAGCACACTGACTTCAAGCTGAATTTCTGGCTATCTGCAGCTGGACAGCTGCCCAGCTCTGAAAGTCTAGCTGGAGCCCAGTTGTGCCATGGAAAGAGCAGATGCTTGAAAGCACACGGCTCAGGGGGTCAGCAGAGAGAGAGGGAGGCTCCTGTGGGGCCAAGACACTCTTACAGATGTGAATGTGCAGATCCTGCAAAAGCAAAACAAAACAACTCTTCTTCACACATTCCTTGCACATGAAAACACAGAAAATCTTGCAGAGGGAGGGAAGGAGTTTAGAATTTCCTTCGTACTTCCTGTCCCAGATTTGCATTGATAGTTGGAGTTGGTAACTTGCCAGTTACCAGCCAGTTTTGTACATTTCAGCCTTGAAAACTCCCAAGTACTCTTTTCCTTTGAGAGGCTGAAATGTACAAAACTGGTTTTCTAAAAATCTTCCAGCAAAAGAATTTTTAGAAATAACTCCAAAAATTTCTTTCACTGTAGGAGGTGATACGATAGTGTGAAAGGATGATCCATCGTCTCATGTTAGAATGTATACTATTATAATTGGTTTAAAAAGAATGCATACTATTGTAATTGGTTTTAAATGAGAGAAACATAATAAGAAGCTACTCTCCCTTTTCAGTTTTTTTTTTTCTTTTACTCTTACAAATTTTGTTACTGTTGAAGTTCTTTTCTCTAATGTAGTCATCATTTTCACAACACTATGTCTAGTGCTTACTAAAAAGAGTAGAAAGTTCATGTTTTTTTCTTTTCCGGAATAATCCCAAACTTAAGAGAAACACCATGTATATTGCTTTGAACAGTATCTTTCCAACACATTTTCCTTTCACTTTCTCTCAATTTGGAAAAAAGAAAAAACAGAATCTCAACTCAAAAATATTTCCATGAAGTAATAAAATGTAGTTGAGCGTTGGAGGTAGAGGCCGTGTGAGGAAGAGGCCAAAGAGAAGGGGGGATACACGTCATTTCATGTCTCTCTGGCTCCAGGAATTCTGAAAAGCTTTGTTTTTGTACTAATATGATTTACACAATCCTTTCTGACATTATCAGTCTCTCTGGCAGAGAAAGGACTCAGTCACGATGATGCCCATGCCAGATTCTAAGAAAACCAGGCTTTTCCTTTAAAAGAAAATCTTTGGAGTGTTGGACTTCTTATTCAGAGTAAATGGTTGATGTTTATCCAAAATTGGCTTCGAGTACTACATTAAAATTGTGTTTTGTAACAGTCTCATAAGCCACAGCTGTATGTGATTAAATAGTGTAATATCAAAAGCATGTGAAAAGAGACATTTTTATGCTATAGCTGTTCACAGCAAGAGTGCAGATGGGGCTGAGGGGAAAGGAGAGCAGAAACGCACGTGTGTGTTGTGATAAGTGTGTTGTTGAGGATATGAGTTATGATACGTGTATGGAGGATATGTGCTGCTATTTTTGGCAGCAGTGGGAAAAATGCTGAACTATTTTGGATGTGATTAAAAATATGCTCTTTGAAAATGGAAACTGACATAAAATACCAACTTTAAATATGGAATGTCATTTCATCGCAAAATGCATAGTTACTGAATGGATCTGAAAGCAATGCAAATGGAAAGATAAAAGTTATTCCCGTGAAGCACACATTCAAAAAGCAAAAGTGAAGAAGTTTTCCTTCTGTTTTGAAATAATAAATACTTTCTTCTTCTTCTTCTTCTTCTTCTTTTCTTTTTTTTTTTTGCTACTTTTAGTCTATGGAACTATGGTAAGAAAACCTGCCGGCCATTTAGCCCTAAACAAAAAGTGATAGCAAGGATCCTCAACTAAGAACAATATAGGTGGCAGTGTGATTCTTTTCTAAGATGTTTGAAAATATGAAGTTAGGGTATGAATATTAATCCTTTGTTGCTGGTGTCAAAAATTACATAGTCACACAAGGAGACACAACTTTTGCTTCCATTTCTTTAGCAGATATGTTACAGTAAAGAGGCTTTAATTTCAAAGTTTTTCAAAGACTGTTTGTTCATGGAAACTTTAATCTCTAGTCTTCTAATGATTATCAAGCTACAGGATTGCCAATACTAAAGATTAGTAAGTTAAGTGATCATTTTCAGGGACTTGAAAAAGCCTATAGATTTGGCTGTTGATTTTCATATATCAAACATTCAAAAGCGGTTTTAAAAAGTCAAAAAGTGACACGGACCAAGATAAGCTGAATTCTGTTTGTTTGGGTTTTTAATTTTTCTTTTTCAAGGTGGTGTTGGCAGAGAAATTGTTCACATAACAGTTTTTTTCTGTGTGAATTTATTGATCAAGAAATACATAGCATGTGGAATCGTAGCTGAATGCACTTCTGCTGTTCAGAACATCAACCTTTAGTGTACATCCAATTCTAGAGAACGGAGAATGAATTTTAAGACATTCATCCTGCTTTTCTTTGGGAGAATTCTCTGATTTGTGTGTCAATGAGTTGATTTCTGGGACAAGTTTCCTGGATCCTTCTAGGCTTAGTGTCTGTGACTCTTGCTTGGAGATAGATGAGACTGCTTCGATGTGTTAGGGGCATTTAGCAGATGACCTCGGATTTGTGCCACTGATTTTTGTTCAGGTCCTCAGCGCTTTCTACAGAGCAGATCAACTGCTGCTTCGTTGACTCTGGAGACTTGGCACACATAATTACCTGCATCCTTTACCGCCTCTAAATCCAGAGAATCCAGCGGACACCCCTGTCACCGTCACCCAGGAGTGGGTGGAGAACAGTTCCCAGGGGTGGGGCACTATTTCATTGTTGGCTTTGTTGTGGTTCAAGTTTTCTTCCTTGAGTGCATAAAATTAGGCCATATCCAAAGACTTGCTCTCTCCAGGTGTCATAAGAGCTGAATGGTTATGCATGTGTGGCTAAATCAGTTGATCTCATTAAGATCCTGACAGCCCTAGTTTCGTGAATGAATCTAGGAGCTCCTGTACATGTGGAAATAACAATCAATAAATGAAACCTTATTTTGACTAGAGTTTGCCAGGCCCTGAATTTCTGATTAGTAGGCTTTAAAGCATGAGGGGAAAATGATTTAGTAATCAGAGTGCATGGTATCATAGGAGAAAAATCATAACTTCTCCAGGACACATTAAAAAAAAAATTCTCTTTCCTCTTCTCACTGGGTACCCTCTGAGTCCTCCCCAAGTCTCTGTGAGCTGAATTAATGAAAGTAAATGGAACCTTGAATTTTGTTTTTATGAATAACTGTGCTATGCTTAATCACTCAGTCATATCCGACTCTTTTTGACCCTCTGGACTGTAGCCTGCCACGCTCCTCTGTCGGTGGGGATTCTCCAGGCAAAAAATAGTGGAGTGAGTAGCCTATCCCTTCTCCAGGGGATCTTCCTGACCCAGAAATTGAACTGAGATCTCCTGCATTGCAGGCAGATTCTTTATCAGCTGAGCTACCAGGGAAGCTTTTATGAATGACTAAGAAATACCAAAATTAAGCTAGACTACATACATAGTCAAGGTAGCTTGGATAATGTTCTTCCCTGTTGTACGAAAAGTAAGGTAAAACAGAAGAAAGCTGAATCTTATGATTTCTAAATATTGGTGGTAATTGTTTGGGCAACTGATTTTTAACTTCTTCTAGATTGTGCTATCCCATCATTATGCTGTAGGATTAAGACATTGGCATGTATTACCAGATGCAGGGGACCTTTCAATTGTCTCATCCTTAACTGGTACTTTCCAAGCTGAGTATGATCACATACAGAATTTAATGAGGATTTGAAAGGATTCTTCCTATTTTTATCTGGGCACTGCTGTCTATTTATCTTAGTCATATTTCTGATGGATGACAATTTAGTGAAAAGGAAACTGGAAAACAGAATGCTAACTATCTGGTTTTCTGGAACTACTTAAGATTTCTTAACAGCATTTTTTATGTAGGCAAGTTATATCTGAGGCTATTACTGATGTCTGTATACTCTTCAGTTGCCCCTTTCAAAACTTATTCACAGAGATCGGATGGTGGCACCCTGAATATCACTTAGAAATAAGATAACTTAAAATTCAATAAAATATACTTCTTCTTTCTTCTTCTTTATTTTTTTTAATTTCTTTTTTTTTTTCCTCCCAAGCAAATAGTCCCAAATGGATTTGAGTGGATGAAGTATTTGAAGCAGTGTGCACAAAGATTAGAGGAAACCTGGAGACCGTTTTCAAGGATATCATACAAGGAAAACATGTGTCATATCCATGATGTTGAATTTCTTTCTGAGAGATGAGAAAAATACTTTTCCTTTTTTTTACCTTGGTGCTGGTCCCTTGAAGGGCTGTGGCAGTTCCTGGGATAGCCTTGATCTTGGCTTTGAGCCCCTGGGTGTCTTGTCAGGCACACCAGTCAAGAAAGGGAAAATTTCTCTGTTTAACTTTGTTGATAAGTTAGAAAAAGATAAGGAAAAAGTGAAAGGGGCGAGGTCAGTGAACAGGAAAGAATTTTGTCGTTTTTAAACAATTTTTTGAAGTATATTTGATGACACGTTTGTGTTACTCTCAATTGTATAGCAAAGTGGTTCAGTTAAACATAAATATTCTTTTTCACAGTATTTTCCATTATGGTATATCACAGGATATTAAATATATTTCCCTGTGCTATACGGTAGGACGTTTTTGTTTATCCATGAATAGGGAAGACTTTTTTTCCAAGTTTAGCGAGATCCTCTAAGAATGACAGAAGCGAAGGGTCATTCTAAATTCTTCGTATTCTCTGAACACATTAGGAGCCCCCACTTCTCAACAGATATATTAAACATATTAAAGTGTACTCACATTCCACATCAAATCAGATTTTTTTGTAATAAAATATTGAAAGAGTTTTTGTAGTTTTGCTGCCGCAACTCTCTGGATATGAGTAAATTAGTTTACGTGTGCTTGTGAATTTATGTGCACTTATCATCTTGCATATGCAGGTGTTCTGGCAAAATGGAAAAATCTAATCTACACATAGATTTTCTTGAGGTACAAAGAAAGATTATTTTGGCCTCTACTAAATAGAACAATGAATAAAGTTGACAGTGTATTATGCTTTGTAGAAACGATTGTTTGCTAATTCTGGTTTCACAGTTTTCATTTCTGTTTGGAGGCAAGATATTTTTCTCATCTTGCCAGTGCTTAAAGTGTTCAGACAATCTGAAAAGCTGGCCATATCTCTGCCTCCTGTGACCTTTTGACATTCAAGATATCTCTGTATTTTCGTAATCCCACATTTCCGGGGCGGGACATGTGTTTAAACAACACGGTCTATTGGAAAATGTCATTAACATTCTTTGGCTAAAATATGTCACAAGCAGATACTTTGCATTGACCCTTGGCAGTGACAGCAATTGAGTGTTCCAGATCTGGGTGCTGGGTCACAGAGTGTTTTTATTATGTAGTCGGTGGAATTGTTTATCAGTTGGAAAGAAAGAGAGCTTGACTGGCACAGGTGTGTCCATGGGCTTCCAGCTTAGGGTCCAAGCAGGAGGCAGGTCCCGAGCACAACAGTTATTTTATGGCATAATCTTTCTAAATAATCTTAATCTTTCTTCGGTCTCTAAATAGGATCATGGGATTTTTACAAGTGTTGAAACAGCCACCTCCTCCTGTTCCCCAAGTCCATGGTCATTCCCCGGGAATGACTTCTTTAGTTTGCTTCCAGAGGCCCCTGCCAGCCCTGTGGCACCTGTGCGCCTCTGAAAGCGGACGTGCCTGCACAGACGCACACCCCAGTCAGAGCCCCCGTGACCGCTGCAAGCGAGGGGCGTCCAAAGACACTGCTTCGCTAGCCCTAAGCCGCGTGGGATGCGCCCTTCACACTTATTCTGATTGGCATTGTTTTCAGTAATACCAAACAACAACAGCGAGAAAACAGGTCCAGAGCATGGCCTTCTCCCCTCATCTCAGTCAAGAAGGAGTTTTCTCTGGCTCTCCAGCCCCCTGCATATGCTCATACCTGAAAACTCCCTCCCCTCCACAAGCTTGAAGGACAAATTCTCATAATCACCCAATGTTTTGATTCGCCACTGAATTATTTATTTTTTTCCTGGCATTCTAGCCAGAATCTCACCAAATTTCATCAGCAGAGTCAACAAATAAACTTAGATTTCTCTCTCACAAACATAAAACACACACATATTTCCGGAAGCTCTAAGAATTAATACAGTGGTTCTGCTTTTCTCTGAGGCTAGATGATCACTGAGAAATATGGAGGGGCAAATAGGAGCTATATACCTGTTCTTTTCAGGTCTAGATGGACAGGGAGGCCTGGCCTGCTGCTCATGGGGTTGCAAAGAGTCAGATATGACTGAGCGACTGAACTGAAATTTTTTGTGCTACCAGTGGATGGCAGAAAGGGATGAGTCTCATCAAAATATGGATGACTAATAATTTTCACTTTCTTTCAAAAGTGTGGTATCTTCATCTGACCTAATAAGATATATTGAAAATATATTATGCAAGATAGATATAAATTCTCTGTTCTGCATTATTTGTGATCACATTTTTTAGAAATATCCTTGATAAATTGACTCTAATTTTCCCCCCAGTTATTCCATAATTATTGGTTATATCATGGAAATTCTGATGATCCTCAGAGCTTATACTGATGAGGCTGTCAATGGTATGGTAGAAAAAAAATGTCAGTTTCATGATTTTAATTTTACAAGTGATTTATGAGAGGCACCAAGAAAGATAAAACAGAAGAAGAAATAGAAAATAAAAGGCTGAAATTACCAAGCTCTAATTTATTTTTGGAAATTTCTGGAACCTGACTATTTTCCTTTCCAAAGGTAAAGGTAAGGGCTATTTGACAAAGAAGTGATAGTTTAGGAATTGAAGAACCATCCTTGGGGGAGAAAAACACTTTAATATGGCTCTATTAATAGAATTAGACTTGGAGGAGTCATGTAGCTGAGATTTTTGGTGTCTTGTGAAAAAGTGAAAAATCAGTGCTTCTGATTAGTGCTTTGTTCTGCCTGCACATATTAATGTACCTGGTAACATACAGCACCTGCTTTCCTTGTTCTGATTTACTCATCACTCATGCCCACGAATACTCTGGATAAAGGCCTTGTTGATGCTTTGGACTGGATGCAAGGGTGTTTTTTAGAAGGATTTTGGAATAAAATTTTTGCACGTATTTTGGAAATTCTGTATGTAAACCGCTTACATAAAACATTTCTATCTGCTCAAAAATATAACCATGAGTGAAGTTATGTTATTCTGTGTAGAAGAGATATACAGCATAAGTGATAAAACCAGCAAAGCTGTATTGGCATGAGAATCGGACAACGCCAAGTGCTAACCACATGCATGCTGGAGGGTGATGATGTGTCCAGGGATCCATGGAGCCATTGAACTGAAGATCTGAGCGCAATGATGTTTCAGTGTCCTGGCAATCAGGACATTTGTAGGTTACAGGGTAGGTCCTTTTGAAAGAATGTCTAGACTTCAGCATAGTCATTGAGGTTTAGATCAGTAGAGGTCCAAGAAAGACTGGCTGGTACTGTTGTTATTATTCATGGTCTTTCTCTTCTGCCAAGTTCCTTGTACTGATTTCTCCATCCTTACTCCATTTAGGATGTCTGCCTGCAGTGACCTCATGTTTACACTGCATTCTCTCCGTTTCCCCGCCTCTCCCAGATCCTCCTCCCTGGGAAACTACCCCTCTTCCTTCTGCATCACACCTTCCAGTGCCCTTGCACTTTACTTTCCCTGCCAGCCCTTTCCCCTCCTCAACTTCTCTGCTGTGGATTTGCCTTCCTGGCTCCCTGCCTGTAACTCCTAAACTTCTGCTTCTTTTTGCTCTCTTTCCTCTTGGTTCCCTCTTATCATTTTCATTATCGCCTTTTTGTTGTTGTGGTTGCTGTTGTTGTTTGTTTTTTCTGTTTGTTTCCAAGATGGAGTTTGATTGGATTTTGTCTTTGTTTTCTTGCTTGGTTGTAAATTTCCTTCTGGCTTTCAAACATCCCTTTGCTCATCAGGATCAGAATTGTATCAGGGTTATTCTGTGAACCCCCTGAGGACTAGGACCGCAGGGTCTTCATCTATGAATGCCCCACAGGATTCAGCAGAGTGCCTGGTGCAGGCTGAGTGGATGACAGAAGGGTTTTAATGTGCGTAAATCCACATCATTCAGTGTGTCTCATGCAGTCCTCTGATGCTGAAGGAAGTGATTTTCAAAACCAGAGATGCTTAATGTTGCTTTCACCTCTGCAATGCTTTATGTCAAAAGGCATTTTGTGTACCAGAAGAAAGTCTTACTAAAGAACCTCTTTTTATTCAATACTTATATCAATTGATGTACCCTACTCCACCTTTTCCCCTTGAAACTTGTGGACTCTGGACTGTTGGCTGGAGATAGGTTGTATACCTAGCTAATGAACGTACTGTGATAGCTAGCAGGTGAGCTGAATCAGACACTAGTAGAAAAGATGAAAAGAGACGAGAAGGGAAGGGAAAAGCTGCCGCAGTGTTGCTTCCCAAGACGCTGGCAAGAACATCAGAACACGTGCCAACTTGGAAGGGCAGACGTGCATTTCAAAGACAGTGTAAGTAGCCTAGCCAGTATTTGGAAATTGGGGATGAGTAGAAGCAAGGAGGTGAGGGGTAAACGGCAGTGGTGGTGGTTTGAGGGAACTGGAGAGGCCATTCCTGAACACCTGCCAAGAATATCCACTCACACATGTGGTGTCCTTCCTTGGTTTGGTGGAGAGTTGGATGTCTCAGGAGGTAAACTCAGCAGAAGCAGCTAGGAGATGGGTTGAGTACTAGGCCCACCTTTTGGTCTATTTTTTTCTTATTCAAGACAGATGAGGACTTCCCTGGTGGTCCAGTGGTTCATACCCATACACTCATCTCAAGGGGCCTGGGTTCGATTCCTGGTCAGAAAACTAAGATCCTGCATGCCACCCAGTGTGGCCAAAACAAAATGAGACAGATGATCTTGACTGTAACAGTCATCTGTTATCTCCCCATACCATGTAAATATCCACAGCAACAGTCTTTTTTTAATTAACATTTTGAAAAGACAGCTTCAAAGATCAAGAATGACAAAATTCCTATTTTGCGGAAAAGAAAGCCCTAGTTTCCCTTTGCAATTAACCAAGCAGGTATAAAGATATGTCTAAAGTAAGGATAGATGATATAAGATGGGATCCTGAGGTCAACTTCAAAGCCTTCCTCATTGAGGAATCTATGGAAACAATAGCCCAGTTGTGGCTGTGAGAACAAGTTGTGTTTTTGGCTTGGACGCTTCTTGATTTTTCCGAGTTGTGCTGATTCTCTTATGTTTGTTTGGCAGTTTTTTTTTTTTTTCCTCTCTTGTTCTTTTTTTACGTCAAGGTGCTTATTACCATCTGTTGAAACAGTAGTTTCTATATATGTAATTCCCTCAACATTTGGTAAGTTTTTCTGTTGCAAAATACTCCTGCCTCATCATATCTAGTGAAACAACTCACGACAAAGAATGAAAATATTAACAGTTTTCTTCTGCACACCACATCATTCTGTGATGAAATCTCACAAGTAGTGTATGGTAATTACAGGGTCATATGTATTCTTCTGTTGCTTCCTTTAGGTTGATAGAAACATTTTCTGTTGCAAAATACTCCTGCCTCATCATATCTAGTGAAACAACTCACGACAAAGAATGAAAATATTAACAGTTTTCTTCTGCACACCACATCATTCTGTGATGAAATCTCACAAGTAGTGTATGGTAATTACAGGGTCATATGTATTCTTCTGTTGCTTCCTTTAGGTTGATACAAACATACTATCAGATCTATGGTGTCTGAGATCAGATGAAGAGGTTATTTTCCTCCCTTTTCAGTGATAAGCACACTTTGTGCATTCTCCACGGGCACTAAGCTTGTCTTTTTTTTTTTTTTTTTGGTCAGGGCAGTTGTTTCTAACATGTTTGCATCACGTCTTATGCAAATGTTGCCCATTGATGAGCATGGGGTTTTTTTGCCCCCGTTTTTCCATTCCGAATAATTCTCCAATATATGTTCAAGATATTCATTTCAGATCCTGAAAGTTAAGTCATTGATCTTCTGAGCAGGGTTGCTTCCTTTTAAGCTGTGAAAAAAATGCCTTATTATACAAAGACTGATATCAGTGCTTAGATTCTTACCTAAAGAGTCTGCATCCATGGGATTGACCCACCCTTTTGTGTTGGCCTGGAAGGTTTATTAAAGTCTGCTGCTTTTGGTGTGAAGATGACCCTTCTGACTGATATTTCAGCCGAAAGGGAACCTCCTTCAATTGGCAGAAGGAGAAATGTATCATTTTCTGGTGGCACTCTCGCAGGGATCCCAGCGGAGCTTGGGGCCAGCAGGGCTACCATCTCGTTGGTTCTTGTCCATCCCGCGAGGTCACTCTTGTGTTTCCAGATTGATCCCATTTGTCTGCCACTCATATTCCAAGCTGAAAGAGCAACAGCAGGTGAGAAGCCCATATCTTCCTAAGTGGTTAGAATCCCACTGAAGCATTTTGGTACTAGAGCAGATATTTTTGTCCCCAAGGGTTTGAACATCAGGATTTTCCTTTTAATGTCATGATCTTGGGAATACTGAAAAATTACATTTTTTGATAGCCTTCATCTACTGGATGGGTTTGGTATTACTTGACCATAAGGGGAAATATCATGGTTTATTAATTGAGCTGGAGAAGCTGACTCTGGAAAACACTAAGGAACCTTGGTGAAATCTGATTGTATTTCTTTTCTTCCCATGTACTTGTCCTGTTTCTCATTGCCAATATCAATTTTAATTAAATTTAAAATGTGGATATAAAAAAGCATAAAACAAACGTTTACCTGCAGAACATCTCTGCTGGGGCTGATAGAGACATATTTACCAACTGAAATCTGTGAAAGACAGTAGATCACAAAGCCTCAACTGTTTGTTTTTCCTACAAAAAAAGGTAGATCAAGGACATGCATTTCTAATTACAATTCTCTTTCATGGATTTTTATTTCTTAGAATTTAATTACATCTTACAAAGTTTGATGGCCGAATTCCACATGCTTCTTGAGAAACTCAAGGAGTTTCCTAAACACAGACCTGCAAAAGTGAATTTTTTTCTCTTACTTTGTGTATGGGATGAGATGGAGAATTTAGTTCAGCACAGGAAGGCAAATTGAACATTTTCTCTTTCTGCAACTAAACTACTGACCATTTTTAATCCATGTTTAAAAATCAACAGTATACCATACTTCATATATATTTAAGGCAGGTAGAAACATTTTAACCAAGTCTGGAAAAAGAATTGAATCATCAGAAAAGAAAAGAGCACTTTGGTCATGTGAAAGGACTCTGAGTGGTCTGGGAGGTCTCTGTTTTTGATTCTAGGACTTACTCTAACACCATTTCCCTGGGCTTCCCTTACCTTTTTATATTTCTGCTTCCTGCCGTCTCTTCCCATCACAAGAATATTTTAGTTATCTGATAAAGAAATGTCTTGATAGTCAGAATTAGACTAGTAGTACTGTGTTTCAGGGATCTGCAAAGAATGCCAATATATTAACATATTATGAAGATGATAAAATATAAATAAGAACCATTAACTCCGAGAGATTGTTATTAGTGATCATGGTAAGAAGAGGAGGACCGAGAGGCCTGAAATTGACTCGATCCATGATTATAACGGACCGCAAATCCTTATGAGAGTTCAGATCAATGCTTTTCATTGAAACCTTTCTCTGTACATCCATTACGTTTCTCCGGCCTCCATCTCTGCCATCCGTTGGACTGAAATCATGTAAAGAGATTTGCTTTCAGTATTTCTCATACTTCTTCCATGAATTTATTTTATTGTGGTTTTGTTTTGGAAAGCAATGCAGATATTTTTCAGCCCTTCATAGAAAATTCACTGCAGAGTCTGAGATGAATCTATTCAGAAATGGTCTGGTTTTTACATTGCTGTATTTCACAATACTTGCACTTTGCCCATCTACATTCCCTGGATGCTTTTTGTCTCCCAAAGTGACTAAATTAGAGGAGGGAGGGGTGCTGTTTTCTTCCAGCTCGCTTATAGAGAATCAGCCCCTGCTTTCTGAGGGCTGCAGCTCGTGTTTAGAGACACTTTGAGCGAGGCCTGCACTGGCTCTGGGTGTGGTGGTGGGTTTTAACCAGATAATTTTCCAGACTCTTCATTGTGGAATGAAGGAACTGAGGTTTCTTAGTTTCTCCGGTTTACACTGAGTTTTCAGATATCCTCAAACTTGCTCACACATAACATTTCTGAACCTAGTTGTGCTTATTTGTTCATCTTCTTCCAACTGTAGTATCTTCTCTCACCTACATCTGCAAGTTCAAAACACAGGACCGTCTCAGAGGTCTTCCAGCTGAGTGGCCCATAGTCCTTGCCCAGCATCTGATAGGTGCTTGGTAAGTGTGCATGGAAGTCGTTACATGTCCTGAACTCTAGTAACGCTTACTGATAGACAGTTTCTGGGCACCGAACCATTTTTCTTTCTTTTGGTATTCACCAAAAAATCAGCCCCCAGAGGAAGGAATCCTTGTCCTCTTCTTCCTCCTCCCGCTTTCAGAACCTGCAACGATGACCCGCACGTGGCAGTGCCAGTCGGTGTTCCGTGAGGGAGGAATGGATGCTCTCGTTCTCAGAACACCTTTAATTGATGGCACAATCTTCTGAAAAGTTGAATGGAATTACTCCATATTTTTCTGTGTTTCTGCTGCAGTTTTCTTTGTTCCTTTTTAATTTCAAAATAATATTGTACTTTCAATTCCAAAGATACACAGAAACTAGGAAGGAAATGTAAAGGTGAAACTCTCCTCTGTTTGTTTGGCTTTTTTTTGTTGTTGTTGTTCTGTAAAGTATTTGCTTTATTCTTGCTCATTCTCATGTTTACTCTCAAGTCAACATTGACTTAGTTAAAAAACAAGTGTTTGTTTACACCTGCGTCTCCCACACCTCCATGGTTGTTTGGCCTGAAGACTGTTTAGAAAAGAAGAAAATAAGATTTTTCAGTGTTTATGCATAGTTGAATTGTAATATCTTATAGCTCAGTGCTATACCAGTTTATTTCATATCTTATAGCTATTAAGGAGGGATTTGGAACATGGAAATTCTGAATGTGAAATCCAAGGTGTCAAGCAAAGCATGTTCATGGAGCGTTTCCTTAGTCTGGCTCTGTATGAGGAGGGGTGTGGTTTGAGATCAGCTGGGACCAGGGACATTTTACTGCAGGGCTTGCACCTGGAGAAAGGTCTCCTTAAGCAACAGGACACATAGAAACCATACATGACTAAAAAATAATTGTGCGCATGTGCAGTTAGGACAGATTTCAAACAAGATACAAAAAGGCCACAAACCAGTGCCGTTTCCGAGGTCAGAAGCCAAAGCGGGAGCTGCACCTGATGCCTACACACAGCGCCGCTGAGGGGTGGGCAGACCACCCCAGCCGCCTCTGTTGCCCCGCTGAACCTCAGCCCTGCTGTTACCCCGCCTCAGGACCTGAGCAGGGGAGGGGCGTGCGCTTCAGCTCCCTTAAGCCTGGACCCTTGTGGTTAGTCACTGAGTCATGTCCAACTCTTTGTGACCCCATGAACTGTAGCCTGCTAGACTCTGCTATCCATGGGATTCTCCAGGCAAGAATACTGGAGTGGGTTGCCATGCCCTCCTCCAGGGGAGCTTCCCCACCCAGGGACTGAACCCTGGTCTCCCATGTTGCAAGCGGATTCTTTACTATCTGAACCACCAAGAGTTGAGCCTGGGCCCAAGCCCCAATAAAGCCTTGCCTGAAATTCTCCAATGGCCCCTCATCAATTCCTATTGATTAGAGAGTCTAAGGACACAGGTCATAACTGTTAATTCAAGACAGAAGGAGGTTTATACCGTGATTATTGCTCTTCAGACACTGATCTTTTTTTTTTTTTTTAATGAAAACAGAGCTGACACATGGAATAAAACGAGGTAATTAGATGCTAAATTGTGTGGCATTTACTTAAAGAGAAAGGACCAGGGCTATTTGGGCAAGAAAAGCTATGAAGGGAGAAGAGACTTCGAGGTCTGTCAGAAGGCGAACAAAGGAATCGGGCATTTGGCTTATTGGCGAAGTTGGGAAAGGATGGGCAGGCATTCCTCCTGGAATTAGAACAAGGACATAACGGAGGTATGAGGTATGCCTAGGGGGAGACCAGACAGCCAAGAGTCAGACTTTGCTAAAATAAAGAATGGGTGGGAGATGGACTTGGTTGGGTTCCCAGAGCTCTGTACTACGTCAGGCCTTTGAGGACAGGGGAAAAAAAAAAAAAAAAAAAGCGAACCATTGTTTAATCTTTGTACAGGGAGTAGATTTATAAGATTCATTCTCAAGGCATAAACCATAAATGAATGGTAGACCTAAAATTCTTTATTTTAAATGTATTTCCCACTTTTTGACTGCAGGTATATTTATACATCTTCATTTAGCAAAATTCTACTATAATTTAAAGTAAAAAGCAAGTAAACAGCCTTATAAAAGTTTACAACATAATGTTACAAAGGTTTACATCCTGGAAATAAAATAGTCTCCCACTATTCAGTAGGACAAAAAGAAAACACTCCAAAAATAAAAGGGACAAAAACTCACAAATGAAAAAAAAAGAAAAAGATATAGCTAACAGGCACGCAAAATCATTTCATTAATAATTGAAAAATGGTGACCAGTGAGAGAAAATAACAGTGAGAGATTATTTTACAAAAACATTTCTTAATAGCCTGGGTACACTGAGTTACAAGGAGATAGTGACTCCTAACACACCGTTCATACTCTGGAGGAATATTAACTGATAATTAACTTTTGGATCTCAGTTTGAAAGGATGTATCAAAAGTTTTAAGAATGTGCATACCTTGTTATACAGTAAGTTCAATTCAAGAAATAACTGCCAAGGGGTTAAAGCATATTTGTACATCCGTGCAGCATTGTTTTTAATAGGCAAGATTTTGAGCAGTAAAATATTTGGAGTAGATTAAATAAATGTTGGTTTATCTTTACAAAAAGCCTCTGTGCAGCCATGAAATAGATGCATATATTTAATAGAGAAAATGGCATATTGTTAGGTTTTAAAAGTTCAGCGCTGTAATAGGATTCCAAATCTGCCTGTAAAATCCGTATATGTCTATCTGAGCATGTTTATGCTTGTCCTGTGTTTACCCGTTCCTAGAAAAACATAGCAATGATTTTTTTTTTTCTGGGTTTTTGAAGTGACACATATTCTTAAATACTTTTGAGAGTGAGCTGATGATCACTCAAGTAATTAACACTGGAAGTTTAGTTGTTTCCAAGAAACAATAATGCCAAGTGAAGAGGAAGCCACATGAACTAGTAAGTATCTTGATGCAGTTAGCAGAAGGAAGCAGTTACCAGTTGTTTCACTGGGAGTGAAGCGACCTACATAGAAAGACATATTTGGATTGATTACTAGTATTTTGTAAGGGGTAGTGGTGCGGAAAGGTAACATTTAGGATGTCAAGCTAAACCTGAGCGTGCGTAGACAGGATATCTGGCACGGGATATCTGGCACTAGAAAAAGGCCAGAGCAGTAGATGATGCCGAGGCCGTCGAGAGGGGCGGAGAATGATCTGAAAACAGGCGATCCTCCAGTTTGGGACCTCACTCTGGGGTGACAGTGGGACTCCTAGATGAAGATGGGCTGTGCCAGGAAGAGGAGCTGATGGGGAGTGAGTCCCACAGCAAACACAGGTCTAGGTGAGTGACACTTGAAGTGATACATGTGAGAGTGATTAATGGGAGCGAGGACCCGCAGCGATGGGAGAGGGGGTGCTAAAGAGAGTTAGTGTCCTTCCTTCCTTCCACCCAGTCTGTGCCTCGCGTGGACTTCTGGCTTAAGATCGTCTTCAGTATGGTGAAGCTCTTGTTAGGCAAAGAATTCTTTACTATCAAGAGTATTTGAGGAATAAACCTCAGGGATTTTAGAAAACTGGGCTTGCGGAAACTCAAACTATCTTAAAGTCTGAAATAATCTCTTCCGGGTTTTGATTGTATCCTCACACGCAGTTGTCCTTGGCCACGCACTTTCTTTCGTGGGGACTCACTTTTGAAAAGTTGCATCTAGAGATAATGAGACAGTTGGGGATGTTTCATTTGTTTGTGGGCTTGCTTAGATTATTGGTTCTTATTTATTGGTTTATTTTCATTGTTCGACCAACTGATTATTTTGTATGAGATTTCTTTCTCAAGTTGTACTTTAGGGCACTGGTTCTCAGACTTTTGCATGCATAAAAAAATCCTCTGGCAGGTCATTCTCCCTCCCTCCTCCCCTCCCTTCTTCTTCCTTTCTTTCAGTTCAGACTCAATAGGTTTAGGGTAGGGCCCAAGCAATATTTCTCACGGTCTTCTGAGTGAAGCTGATGCTGCTGGCCTATAGACCACACATTGAATAATACTGTTCCAGGAAACATGATTCTGAAGCTTACTTTCATTTTCACTTTGCCAACTTTCACAAAGAACCGTCTGACTACATCACCAAGTACTCTGGTGAAATTTACTGATGGTGGCACACTTCCTGATTCTTATACTCTATAGCCATTTATTCAGATTTAAATTTGCCTGTAATTTAAGTAATTCAAATTGTCTTTGTGCTCTCTTGACCCTTGTGCCTTTAGATATCCATGATATGATTGGAAAGAGACTTCAAGGGGAACACAGTGGGTTATCCTCAGGATCTTGGCAAAAAAAACAATAATAATAATTTTCCTTCTGATACTTAAAATTAACTGATCTTCCCTGTACATATAGAAAAACAATATTTATTCAAGTATGTATGAATCTCTTGTTTAATCACTGATTTACCAAAGCTATCTAGAGAAGAAAACTGTTATAGAAAAAAATGAGAGTTGAGCACATGTGTGTTGCCTGTCGAAGGGGGAGGGACTTTAAATTCTGAAATCCAAGCATTCTTGCCAGTACAGAAGGGATCTCTGCTATGTGACTCAACCTGGTCTGAGAAAAAAAAAATCCTCTTTGTTTGTTTGTCTTTTCATTTTAAAGCTGCATTTTATTAACAAGCTTCCCATGGTTTTATTTCTGCAAAATGTCAATATGCTGATCATAATATGTGCATTACCTAAGATAAATTGGCCTTCTGGTTTGTACATTAGTTTCATGTGAGTTGAGTCAGGTTGAATCTGTCTCCAGAATTCTGATCATCCCTGTGTGTGCTGAAAAAGTCCAGTTCCTAAATCTGCAAGGCTGGGGAACAACCACGCTCTACCCTCAGTTCGCCGAGAGAGAGCAAAACGGTGAGTCCTCTGAACAGCCAACACGCAGGCCTAAAGGGAAACTCCTCAGCTTTTTTCTGAGCACTTTGCTTCTGAGCAGTGCATCTGTTCATTTACCAAAAAACAGGTCTGGATAATTTCATAAAGCTGAAAAGAAAGTTGAAATCATTAGGGCCAGCCCTTTCATCTCATCCCTTCTGCTGGAGTCTGATTATCTCTTAAACCTGGCAGTTGACAGTATTTAAAGGCTAGGTTCACTGTCAAAATATTCCACTGACTGTGGGGTGTTTCTGCTTTGTGGTGTCTTAGTCTGGAGTGTTTGGCATTGGGTTTCGGTGCTAAAGTCTGGGAGAGAATCCATCAAACCTTAACCTTAAGGCCCCTTCCTGAGTTTAATTTAAGAAGCACATATTTGCATTAAAAAACCTGTCTGTTTTGCTTACCTTTGAAAGTGAACTTCCTTTCATTGAATTACTCTTTTAACCTTTGTAGCACAGGATGACACTTTTTGATAGAAACCTCAAAGAATAAATCCTGTTGACGTGAATATATTCTTTAGAATGTACCAGGGGGAAAATATACATCAGAGTCCCAAAGAAGGTTGAATGGCTTGTGGGCTTATTGTACTAGGTCTAGAGACTTGAAATTATACTTTCAAATATGCATTAGTTGATAGAGGAGAACAGAGTTAAGTCTTTTTTTCTTTTCATAGGGACTCCATATTTATTTGCTTTTATTGTTCTGTTATCATGTGGAAATACAGCTTCCCAGGTGGCACTGGTGGTAAAGAACCCGCCTGCCAGTGCAGAAGACAGAAGAGACATGGGTTCGATCTCTGGGTCAGGAAGGGCCCCTGGAGGAACCAGTGGCAATCCACTCCAGCATTCTTGCCTGGAAAATCCCCTGGACGGAGAAGTCTGGCCAGCTGCAGCCCATAGTGTTGCAAAGAGTTGGACACAACTGAAGAGACCTAGCGTGCATAATGGGAAAAAGTGATCATAAACACTTGATTCAAATCATTTCCATCATTTCTGGGTTTCGGTCTGTTTCCTGTCTATAAGAGCTGGATACAAGGCTTAGGAATACTGCTTGCCACTTGCCTAGTATATGGTACTTGGTATGTACTTGAGTAATGGTAGTTATTCTTAAGGAGGATGTTTTAAAGCAAACTGGTGTTTAGAGTGGGTGGTGAGATGCCAAGCAGAGCCTCCAGGACAGTCTGTGGACTCACCGCCTGTTAGTGCGTTCCCCGCCTTCCTCAGCTCCTTACAGTCGGACCCACGGAGACCAGAGCCCCGCAGACAATCCTCTCCTGCTCTCGACTCGTCTAAGAGGGCTGTCGCAGCTCTTGGCTCACGTCTTGGAGGATAGTGGGAATCAACTGCTCACCCAGGTGCGGGCTGGGGTCCACTGACCGCAGCCTGGCAGTGCCCCGGATTTCCACGCGAGACCGCCTCCGTTAGAGTCTGCAGATTTCTGTGCTTCCCTCCCCCCCCCCCCACTAGATGTCCAGTTATTCTACCCAAACTTCCTGTCCTCCTAGGGTGCTGTGCAGTTCATGGGGAGGCTCTTGATCCCTAGCAAGTTTAGATGCATTCTCCTTATGGAAGTCTCATCTGTTACTGCATTCCCGGTCCCGGCCCTCCCTTACCTCACCTCTCAGATTCACAGATATGGCCTCTGCTGACTTGACCTTTTGCCCCTCCCACCTAATGAACATTCACAATGACTGTTTCTGGAAACATCCTCTGAGTTTGCCCCGTAGAAACCACCCTTATGACCAGCCGCCCACCTGTGACCTCATCCCCTACCCCTCTCCTCCTCACCTTTTCCTGTTTCGGCCACAGTGGCCACATTTCTGTGGCTCCAGCACACCGCGGCCTTGGAAAAAGCTGTTCCCTTCACCTCGACTCTGCCCAGTCTAAACAGGAATGGTATATTCTCGCTGGTCAAGTCCTAGTTTAAACCCTTTTGCTGACCATCTAGTGTAAAAGCATCCCCTAGTCAAGCTCCGTTGCTCACGTTATTTTGATTCCCCGTGACACACAGAGCTCTTACTGTTACTGAATATTTTTCTTATTTATTTTCTTCTGTCTTTACTCTCTGCCTTCTCTATTAATAATCTCTGCAAGAACACAGATCTGTTCTATCTTATTCTCTGCTGTCCCCAGAACCTAGAATCAAAGGATACCACATAGAAGGTGCTCAGTTAACATTGAGTGAGTAACCAGTTACCCATTAGGTTTCTTTTTATATCTGTCTCTATTTTCCCAGTGCCTGTGCTGGATTATATGCCAAGATCTTGTTTCCTTTGTCTGATGACAACAGTGTAGCTGTGTATCTCAGATATGTTGGCCAGCTTCACCATCCCACCCTCTCAGCCAGCAAGACACAGCATTCATAGCAGTTTCTGCCACCTCTGTGGGTCCCTCCTCGTGTTCCAGGAGGCAGTTCCAGCTGACCGGAGCAGGAAATCCAAACACCGTGTCCCCTTGATTCTTAAAGTTGTTTCGGGTTTCTATTCTACCAGAATTGGATTGATGGTACCTACCATGGATTATCTGTGGCTTCCCAGGTGGCTCAGTGGATTGCCTGCCAATGCAGGAGACACAGGAGACCTGGGTTCCATCCCTGGGTCAGGAAGATATCCTGCAGGAAGAAATGGCAACCCCCTCCAGTGTTCTTGCCTGGAACATACTGTGGACAGACAAGCCTTGTGGCCCTCAGTCCATGGGGTCACAAAGAGTCTGGTATGACTTACTGACTTATTACAGCACAGCATATCCACATTCCTTTTAAGGAAACTTGTTTTTCAGAAGAAGTTGTTTAGGGAAAGTTTGTTCTTTATTTTGAAACCTGCTGAAGCTACGTAGGGGAAGATGAATGCAGAGATGCAGAATTTGGGTCCTGTGAGAAGACAGAGAGGGCCAAAGACAGCACAGACCTCAACAGACCAGGGGGTGTTCACCAGCTGGGCTAAAACCACAATGGAGCAATGGCACACACATGTGTACCCACATGTCTGTGAATTGTTGGACACTTCTTTTCGCTCTCTATTCTGAAATTTGCATGGTATGAACCATCAGATTTTGCCAGCCCAGCACCCGTTCTTCCTTTTCTTTTTTTATGATTTTACCCCAGCCTCTTGTTGGGAAACTCATCTATTGGAAGTGGTTTTGTTCAGATTACATATCAAAGGGGCACAATATCTGAGTAAGGTGAATCTTGACCCAGTCTAAGAACAGCAGATGTTTCCTGAGAAAGACGTCATAATTTGTCTGTGTTGACTTTAGCTAACTGTCCATCAGTGTCTTCAGCTTAGATTCTTGCAGCCTCTCTGGTCCCTGTCTTCTCAGACATTTGGTTTTTTATGTTTGACTTTTGTCAGTCAGATGTTTTTGCTTTGACTAGTAATAATCAATCACTGTTCCTTGCAACCATGGAACCCTAACTTACATAGAGTAAGTATTTAATGATTGTTGACTGATATTAAGACAAAGACTTGATGTTTAATATTATGTGGAAATAGAGCAGATCTTAGAATTTCCCCTCCCTTCCTTCTGTATCTCTGCCCAAACCAGAGCCACGTGGTTGTGATTGAATGTTTACATAAGGAAGAAACAGACATTACTTACAAAGAGTGAGCCTCTTCCTTACCAGAAGGGTCCTTTCAGTTGATGAGACTAGAGTTCTGTCTCTTTGCTATACCGTCTCCCTTGTTTGGAATCTTCCTTAGCCCCAACTCCATCTTCCAAGTCCTGTTCACATTGACTTCCTAGAAACACAGCTTCAGAGATGAAAACAAGTCCCCCTTTCCTGGCCCCTCTCTCCTCCCTCCACCCTCCATCAAGTCTTATTTGCTCTGTAACAAGTACAGCACAGTCATGGGCCGTGTGTCTTGCTGCTGGACAGAAAGCCACATTTTAACTTAATCTGTTAAATAAAGAAGAAACGCACAATTAAGAGGAAACTCATTCTTTTAAAAATATATTTGCTGCTCTACATGTTGACCTTGTTGAAAATAACTGCAGGTTCTGCTGCTACGCTTTCCATTTCATTCAACAAACTCTGGCAGCGTGAGAGCATCCTCTCCTCTCTCTCTGACTCTGTGCTCCTCCCCAGGTGTCTCCACCTGTATCTGCTTCCTTTGACTGGTCATGGAGCTAATCGATGCCCTTTATCTAATCAATGTGCTTTCTCTAAAGGAATCATAGGCGGAGCTTTGGAGGAATGTCACACTTTCTCCCAGAGAAGGCAATGGCCCCCCACTCCAGTACTCTTGCCTGGAAAATCCCATGGATGGAGGAGCCTGGTAGGCTGCAGTCCCTGGGGTCGCACAGAGTCAGACGCGACTGCAGTGACTCAGCAGCAGCAGCAGCACGCTCTCTCCAGTGTCAGTATTTTTGTGTTGCTCATAAGCAGTTGTGCGTGTGTGTTAGTCCTATTTTGAGTATTCGTTTACAGCTGGGGCTGCTCTGAGTAGGCATGTGAGTACCTATAAAGTAGCTCCCCGTCTCTTCCACACTTCTTTGTAGTTTATACGGGGAGAGGGGTTTTCTGGGGTCAGGATTGTGCTGGGAAACTGCAGGGAAACCATCAGGGGTACTCATCACTGTACCGTTTGCATGTCCCTAGAGGGTGATGTTCAGGGCGCAGGCGAAGCCTGAGCAGAGCAGGGCTCAGTTCCATTCTATACTTCTTTGCTCAGCACCTGTCATGTCCCAGGTGCTACGCTTGGTTCAAAGAGCTGTTTCACTGGAGAAGTCAGATTTCCATATTGCATTTCCAGAGTCTGTCATGGAAAATATTCTATCAACATTACATGACAGAGGGGATGAATTACTAGACACTAGACCTCACTCTGTAATTTGGGAATGAATTTAAGACATGAGCCTCTTGTCTTGTATGTGATATAGAATGGATTTTGTCCTACAGAAACCTGCTAGGGCCAGCGTTGAATGATTATGTCAATCGGGAACCATTGGTAAAAACATAATGGAGGACGGGTTCTTTGAGATGCAAACTGTTGTATACAGAATTAGTAACAAAAAGGTCCAACTGTAGACCATGGAGACCTATATTCAATATCCTGTGATAAACCGTAATGGAAAAGGATGTCAAAAACGGATATATATGTATAACTGAATCATTTTGCTGTACACCTGAAACTACCACAACATTGTAAGTCAACTGGACTTCAATAAAGTATGTTGTTTAGAAATGAATTGTTTAGAGACTTCCCTGGCAGTCAGTGGTTAAGAATCCACCATACAGTGCAAGGGATGTGGGTTAGATCCCTAATCAGGGAACTAAGATTCCACACACCGTGAGCAACTAAGTCCACGTTCCTCAACTACTGAGCCTTCATGCCTCAACTAGTGAATCCAGTGCTCTGCAACAAAAGATTCCACATGATGCAGTGAAGACCCTGTACGTCACAAGATATGACATAGCCAAATTAAAGAAAAAAAAAAGAGTGATGATGGAAAGAGATGGAAGAAATAGAAATGGCGGTGTGATCACTCACCTAGAGCCAGACATTTTGGAATATGAAGTCAAGTGGACCTTAGGAAG
>SJYC01067693.1:0-12645 GCA_006408675.1 Madoqua kirkii
TCCATCTCTACAGTTTCCACACCCACAGGTTCAACCAAAGGCAGAGTCAGTATTTTCTCTGAAATTTCTTCCATCCAAGCTTGATTGAATATGGAGGGCCAACTGTATTTGAAGACAGAAAACAGTGCATTGCATTGAGTAATTTGAGGTCATTGTTGACCTTCAGGGAAATAGTTGCAGCCGAAAGGCAGGTGTGAAGGCTTTGGAAATTTAGTGGGAGGCAGGTTAGTATAGCCCAGGCTTTCTAGAAGTTTAAGATTGAACATTGGGAGATAGCCAAACCCTGCATTGGGATCATGTAGTGAATAGAGGGAGTTTTTGAAATCAAGAGGCCTGAGAGTATTTATGGTTTTAGTGAAAGGAGGAGGGGGGTATTAGAGGTGTAAGGAAGTGTGTGAGAGATGCCGTTCAACACTCATCCTGAGACTTCTCTGGTGGTCCAGTTGTTAAGTTTCCTGACTTTCACTTCATGGGGCACCGGTTTGATCCCTAGTCAGGGACCAAAGATCCTGCATGCTTCACAGCCAAGAAAAAGAAGATTTCTTGAATTGAATAAAGATGAAAATATACATATCAACTTTTAAAAATAAATGGGAAAAGTAACAAATTATACACACACACCCCCTGACTCCAGGGGGCAGATATGGCACAGATCCAGGGCACTGGTGGGACAGTTGGTCTTGGAAATCTAGTCCATAATCACTTCTTCCTCCAAGAAAGGAGAACAGAGAGGGTAGATGAGGACAGAGATGAATCTTGTGTTTGGACAAAGTGGAAATAGATTGTCTGAAAACTTTAATCTCAGAAAAAGTAGGTCATCTTCTGAGAGCGAGCCAGGAGGGCCTGGGAGAGGTCATATCTGCAGAGGCAAAGGCAACGTTTTCTTCCTAGCAGAACTTCTCGCTTTACAGTTCCAATAATTGAGGAATTTCCAAACAGAGGGAACTATTACCAAGTGCACAGGAAGCGCGTGTGGCGGAATTGAATCCTTTCCATGAAATTCTTGAAAAACAATTGATTCCAAGAATTTAACCTTCTGTATTTTTTTAAGAAGCCTTTATTTTCAGTGAGATTCTCAAAACCATAATTACGAATGAGAGACTTAGAAACTGTATTTGTGTGCAAATCTTTTAATATTAAGATTTATTTTATGTCTGTTTGTGTTATGGGAAGATTTTTCTCTTCCTGGGGACATGCAACAAAGGAAAGTCACAGGAACCGTCTCACCTTCTCTCATTGTTTTTAGGCTAAACCTGGAGGGAAAATCCCTCAAGATAGACTGCTTGGGGTGAACTGATGCGACGAAAATTTACTGTCGTGTGGCATTTTCAGAAGCAGCATCTGGCATATTTGCTCATGCTTACGGCTCTGACAGTCACATGTTATTCTATTTGTTTTATATAAATTAAGTAGTGTGTTATCCCACTGAGTTTTTCTGTTACTAGATAAGAGTGAACCAAAGCAAAAGAAAGTATAAAGACTTTGACTTTGTACAGTGCAACTCCCGGTGAGTCTGAGTCTATGTCTGATGTTCTATCTCGATGGTGCCCTTGTGTTAAAACTCTTGAGTGCTGCCATTTCTGTGGCCCGAGACACAGACATTTCTTTTCAATCTCATCCCTGATTCTGTAGGCTAAGGAGGCTGCCGAATGTGGTCCTGGTTGATCAACAGAGCTAATAAGCAAAGCCAGACGTTATCTGTTAGGTGCAAACGGACGAGAGGTGCGTTTGTTTGTTGGATTCTCTCATTATCTCTTGAGAGCCTGGCCTGCTCTCTAACATGGCTCTTCTCTTAATTGAAATTGAGATCTCGGATCATTCCGGGTTGCGAGGATGTAATGACATTTTCTGTAGACTGGTTCATGCTCCAGAGCCAGACTCAGGAAGGAAGGACCCAGGTAGGACAGAAAACCGGGCTGAGGTCTGAGTGTGATGGGGACCCGCTGATTGGCTGAGGAATGTGGATTTGATATTCCGAATGTGTATCTCCTATCACAATATATAAGCCATTGAAGGAAATCGATATTGAACCAGAAGATTTGTGAAGCCAAGAATAGGTATGGTGTGTGGTGCTGGCGTCTCGGTTATTTTCGGCATTTGGGAAAGTTTGAGATTTATAGTTTTAGGCAACTGGAAACCCCAGTAGAGTAAGAACCCTGGGAACACACAATGAAATGTCCATTTAGGAGGATTAGCTTGCTGACGGCTGGTATATTTGGCTAGTAGATGGCAAAGAGGGAGACCTGAGAGGGCTTGCACTGGATCAGAGTTTCCTGAAGTATGTTCCCCAGTGCACTTATGCCCTGAGGAGTACTTCCAAGAAGAAAGGACTGTCTGATTAAGCTGTTTGGCCGCGGCTGTACCACTCATCGGCCTAGTCTGCAGAGAAGTCAGTGTCCATCAGTGAATGACCGGCTCTGAGAAAGGCGAAAGGAAGGAAGCCTGTTGCAACTGGGCGAACCCACTCTTTCCTAAACTTTTTGTCCCCATCATCTTGTGCAGAATAAGACCCCTGGGGTTATAGTCTTAACGGTGGGGTCACATTCTAAATTATAAGGCAATGATCAAAAATTTAAAATCCTAAGTCACCAGCTCCTTTTTTCCTCTAGAATTCTTTTTTTTTTTTTTTTTTTTAGCATAAGATAAAGTAATTAACTTGTATTTAGGAAACCCATTTTTTGAACAGTGTATGCTCTATTTTTAGAAAACTGCTCTGCTCAAATTGGCAAGAGGTTCACTTGCACAGCAACGCAAGGGAACCAAGGATGACCAGGGGTGGAGAAATTCCAATCCCAGGACCAGAGCTCATCCGCTGTTATATGTTCGTTATGGTCTGGCCATATGGAGCAAGTAACCACAAACGCAGATCACTGATCCATTCTCATTCCTTCCGCTTCCTCTCTCTCTCTGCATTTGCATCTGTGTGCCTTTTCTGTCTCATGTCCTGTATATTTCCATATCCTGTTTATTTCTGTCTCTTCATCTCCGTCTCTCAAGCCCTTTCCCACTCTGTCCGTGTTCTTCTTTCCCCCAAAATAGCCCGTTGACAAGCATGGAGCTGAGTGCCCGTGTGCTCTAACCCCCTGTGTTTCCTTTTCGCGACCCTGCTTTTCCCTGAAAACTGTGAATCCTCTAGGTCATCCCGAGACCCAGCGCCTTTGATCTGCCGCCTCTCCTAGTCTCTGCTTTGCTGGACCCTCGCTCCCCCCACCCCCAGCCCGCCATCCTACAGCGTCATTCTCCCAATTCAGGACAGAGGCACCAGAGGGACAAGAAACCGCCTTTGTTCTCACCCCTTTGCAAATAATCTCCGTGTTTCTCAACACTGACCTGGAAGGCATTTTCTCACCATCTGTGGATCCTATAATTAATGACTTTCTTGAAGGAATGTCCACATTTCTTATCTCGCTTGTTACACATATCATTTTTAAAACTTCGGAGCGACGCGCTGGCATTTCATATAAGGGTGGTCCCACAAATCAAGAGCAGGTGACTGGTTTCATTTCTTTGCTGAAACATCTGGTCCCGTTTAGTGTATGACAAGCAAGAGGTAGGAAGCATGTAAAGGCCCTCAGCCCTGATGTCTTCTCTTTCTGCAGTTGCATTATGAAATTTAACTGCCTCCTGAAGAGAAACAATGTTAATTCTACGGCCATGACATTAAGCAAGACTCATTTCTGTGTCTGTGGGCCTGCAAGCTCTGTGTGGCCAGCTTTTCCAGACTTCATTCTAGGTCCCCTGCCTGGAGAAAGGAAGGCTGGGGCACAGGTCACGGGCATCTAGGGGGACATGATCCACTTGAAACAGTGTCACAGTAAATGTCATGACGTTCATAAGGGAGATGTGAACCATTGCTACCTCCCAAATTTGCTAGACACAAAGCAGTACTTTTCCCTGCAGGGATCCTATAACTCTCTTATGGGATATCTGTAGTTCTGGTACGTAGACATCAGGAAGACGGTATTTTGTCATTAATAGAAAGGCACGGTGCCCATTAGAAGGAGAGTTTCTGTCTTCAGAGTGAGCAGTGGGTAACAAGCAAGTGATGGGTTTATGGATGGACAGTGTGCTTAATACCCATCCAATCTCTTTAATAGAGATTCTATTTCAAATGCCAGCCCTCAGTCTTGGTCTTCCTCCTCCCCACCCCAGAGTTTATTGGTTTATAGATTTTGGCAAAAGGAAAATTCAGGACGGGGGGGAGAACAGTCAGTAGAACCTAGAGGGGAGACCCTTGAACAAAGACTGGGAATCTCCTTTCTTCCTTCTACTGTCGTCTTGCTGCTTGGTCATTGGCAAATTCTCTTCCTTTGTCTCCCTGGGGGTGGCATAGCAGTGGCTACGTGAGGGTCATGATCATGGTAGAAGCTTCCACAGTGATAATAACAAGCGTTGCCTATACCACTGGCTCGGTAACAGGCTCTGCTCTAGGCATTTGACACTGTGGTTGTCTAGTCGCTGAGTCATTCAGCTCTTTTGTGACTCCATGGACTGCAGCCCACCAGGCTCCTCTGCCCATAGGATTCCCCAGGCAAGAATACTGGAGGGGTTTTGGCCCAACCCAGGGGTTGAATCCACATCTCCTGCTTTACTACTTAACCATATTAACTCAGTATTGTCCAGGGCATTTTTGCAGAGACTAATGCTAGTGGTTGGCAGTTTTTACTTTGGCCAGGCAAAAATTAATTCTGTTATGTCACTAACACTTTGTGGGTTATTACATTCAATAGTTACACCTGAAACATCTGTAAAGTCTCCTCCAGAGCCGTGACTTTCACTCTCATTTTCCATGTGTGTGTAGTCGCTCAGTAGTGTCGACTCTGAATCAGAACTAATTCTGAAGAGCTGTGTGAGACACTAGTATATATGTTGCTGAGACAGTCAGAGAAAGAATCTGGATAAAATTCACCAAAAATTTCTTCTTTATACTCAAAATTTTCCAATTCATCACCTTTGAAAATTTTACAGTAATAAATTTGTGTTTATACATGAGTTTGGAAGAAAAGCCTAACAGACTAAAATGTGAATAGTAGCACCAATCATAAGTCATACAGTGAATCCTTGAACAATTTTAAGCTCTAACAACTTCACACAGTGATATTAATTGTTTCACTCTCCAAACACGTATTGATACATCTCCCATCAGTAATATAACTTGGTCCTTGCAGCAAAATCATTGCTATGACAAGGTGCCCTACAAATTTGGACCTAGTGTGATAGGGGGTTGGCTGCAGAATCCTTGAGCTGTCAGGCAGCCAGCTAACTGGTCCTCCCATGACCCTCATAAGGATGCTTGCTCATATGTTATTGGGTTGCATATGTGGACCCCATTTCAAAGGATATGACAGGGGTTTACTATCTTACTGGTATCCTTAGCTTACAGTTGAGGAGACTAAGGTACAGAGGGTTTAAGTAGCTTTTCCAAGTTTACAGAGCTACAAGGCAGGAGACCTGCTAAGTCCCTGCGGCTTCTGAGCCCATTTTTCCACCACTAGAGTACAGCCTGAGATTTGTATCTAGGGATATAGTTGTCGCCTAAGGGTCGGAAGACCTCGGCCCTGACCTTGGCCTCGTTACAGATACCCTGTGTTTCAGCCCTGCGTTCTGCTTTTCCCCAGGTATGTGAGAGTGGAGGGAACCAGATGCCCATAAGCCCTGAGCTGCCTTAGTGAGGGGCCTCCACTTTGAAATCAGGTTTCAAGTTATATCTCAGAATGAATTTTATGAACTGGAGGCGTTATTTTAAACTTAACTCCAGGCATCAACCCCAAATGTTGTCTTATGTTCCCTGTTTCTGAATTAGTGTCTTTCTTTCCTGAAGTGCCACAAAAGACATAGGTTTTATTTGGTAAAGTGATTTCTCTAGCTGTCTCAGAAGATCAGCAAGAAATGTACCAACATAGCCTTGAATCCTCTACCTGCACTTGACTTTGGGGAATCCTGGACTGGGAAAAATTCTAAATGCCTTTAGTTAGAAATACAGAGCTTGAATGTTTATAGTCTGAAACTGTTAGGCCTAGGAGCAAGGCCATCTCTGGTCTAGTAACAGCCCTTGCTAAAATCTAACTTGAAGTTTGATTTGAAAAAGAAAACATACAAAATAGACGATATTGGCACCATAATAAGCAGTGTGGCAATATTTAATATAACCTTAAAATGTTCATAAGCCTTTGTCTAATTATCCTATAAGTAGGGAGGAGGCATTTATATTCTATCTATCCATCCATCCATCCATCATCTACATATCTCTTATCTATCTATCTTGCTAAGGAATAATATTCTAGTTAAACTTAGTTAAAAGTAGTCAAACAAGAATATATATAATAAAACATAAAAATGCTCCTTACTCCAATTCTACTACCCAGAATTCAATCACTGTTTTTTTTCTAGTTTTATTGAGGTATATATAAAGTTGTATGTATAGTGTGATATATAAAAATGTGATATATATATATATATATATCAGGCTACAGTCCATGTGGTCTCAAAGAGTTGGATACAACTGAGTTACTGGGCACATAGAAGTTATAAAGAGTCCCAAGTCAAGAGAGCCCTGTGAGATCTGAGAATTAGTGCTGCAGCTACACTGAAAAATAAGATATCATTCAGTTTCAAGCTAGAATCTAGTTATTAATAAGGTCAAATTCAGACTTCTTCTTCAATCCACAGACTGCATTTCCATGTTTCTGTGTATAACTTTTTTCATGGAATGAAATGCAAAGCATTCAGAGCCCCAGTGGCAAAGCGCAGTGGAGAAAGGAAAGTGAGTTCCACTGGATTGTATTCTCACTGCTAAGAGAACTAGAGAGTAGTAAACAGTAAGCAGTAGTAAACAGAAGACCTTTTGACTAAGATCAAGTGTTGTATGGGGACTTCCCAGGTGGCGCAGTGGTAAAGAACCTACCTGCCAATGCAGGAGATACCAGAGACACAAGCTTGATCCCTGGGTTGAGAATATCTATCATTTCACACAGTTCTATTTCTGTGTATGTATGGTAAGAACATTTAAGATCTTTCTTGGCAAATTCCAAGTATACAATACAGTATTATCTTTTATTCTGAACTGTGTGATTCTTGGAAATGTTTGTGTAAATGGCTGTGTGAATTGAACTTTAATTCCTATGTGCTCAAGACATGTTGATTGAATGACTGAAAAATACTAATACCGTAATTACTCATCTGTAGAAATGTTAGTGATTCTAACATGAACCATGAATATTGATGTATTTATTGACTCACCAAAATAAAATTTGTCTAAGACTCTAATTTGGTGAGTGATTTTTATGCTTTTATTGCTTCTTTGCTCATGCGCGAGATTTAGTTTATTCTTTGCTCTTTTTTCATAATAATTTTTTTTAATTTAAGGAACTTAGAAAAGATTTCATAAAACATTTGCTATAAGCCCTAAATCAAAATATAACAGGTCTAAAGATAGCCTATTCAGTTTTGAGCATGGTAACACTGATTCTTATTTAGAAAGGTGTGGGTTGGTTACTAATGTTTTTGGCTTCTCTAAGTTGTGATACATCTAAACAATGATATGTTCAAATGCAACATGATGAATTTTTACCTTTGTATTTCAAAGGGTGAAATGGGGTGTCTGTTAGGAGAATCGCAGTAGCATGTTGAGTTTTGTTCATTCTGTCTCTGCTTTTAGGCTTTGTCTGAATTGAAAAGCTGTAGATGATGTTTAGTGGAAAATCTCAACTGTTGTATCCTGGTGTAATAAGCTGTGTGTGTGTGCTAAGTCACTTCAGTCATGTCTGACTCTTTGCAACCCCTTGGCCTATAGCCCGCCAGGCTCCTCTGTTCATGGGATTCTCCAGGCACGAATACTGGAGTGGGCTGCCATGCCCTCCTCCAGGAGACCTTTTGGACCCAGGGCTGGAACTCATGTCTCTTGCATCTCTTGCATTGGCAGGCAGATTCTTTACCACTAGCGCCACCTGGGAATCCCAATAAGCTGAGGAATGTGGAATGAATTTGCAACCGTTCAGAAGCCACAGAGGCAACACATATAAACTAAAGTTAATTGGATGGAAAAGACAAGAGTCAACAAATATGTATCATATAGACACACAGAAATAATCTGAAAATAAAGGAAGCTAGACACAAATAATTAAGGTATTTAAGAAATTAGGAAATGTGAAAGGACTTTGTGTTTATGTACTAACGATTAGAGAAGGAATACTTCTCCCTAACGACTGAAAAGTCACAAACACAGAGATGTCATATCACTTAAACTCCAGAGTTCATCTCCCAGAAACAGTAGAACTATGTTTTATTCACCTTGAGTTTTCTTCCTACAAGACCACACTTGTTCCCTCCACTCATGGGAAGAGCAGCTAGTCTCATTACCCTCCAGTGGAAATGAGTTATGAGCCTTTTATCTGACTTTACAGGGTGACTTTAACTTCTTTATAGTTGAATCTCAGTGATGAATGAATGCAGTATCTTATTTCATCTTCGTTAATTTTTTTCAAGAATTCCATTTCCTGTTCTGATTTGTAGGTACATACAAGATAATAATGGGAAGGATCAAATTACTCTGTTTGGGATCCTGTTAAACACTTTTCCTTTGTCCTGAGAATCTTCAGCATTAATTTCCTGTTTGTTCTTCTGTTCATGTCAATCCAACTAGAAAAACCAGGCATGTGAGACATTCATGAAAGTTTGGTGTCTTTATGAGATTGCAAGCAAAGCTTGTATTTTATACCATACTTATCCCTCTTGGCTTAACTGGGCTAACTTTTTCTTTAGGTTTGTAAAACAGATAGTCAGGAGTCTTGTGAATTAGGACTACAGGAACTGAGGTTACTTGGGCATCAATTGCAAGTTGAAATGAAGATGCAGAAAGATGCAGAAGGTTCTAGCGTGGGTACCAGAAACAGCACTATTAGAGGAGGGAGATGTGCTGTGCAAGAAAAGTGGATGACCCTGTGTGTCAGCTGGCTGGCTGACATCATACTGCTAAAAAGCCCTCAAAATACAAGGTCCTCATTGCTTCAGCTCCTCAAATATAAGAACCCCTTCCCACGAAATATGTCATCTCTTGGCATGGATTCACAATTATTTCTGAATAATTACCTACAGATGATCATATAGAGTTTGGACTCACCCCAAGTCAGAACAAACAGGCAATCACAGACCAGCCTCTTCCTTTGGACATTTCGCTACTTCATTCACGCATTCATCATTTGCCAAGTGCCAACATAGGCCGTGTATGGTGCTGCATGCTAGGGATGCAGAGTTGAATGAGGCATGATCCCAAGCCTCCAGAGGCATGCAGTGAGTAATAAATATGCAAGTTAATGAGTGCACTGGAGTTTTCTCAGTGCATAATAGAAGTAGGAACAGAATACCAGAAGAGCGTAAAGGCATCAAAATCAGGAACCAAGGAGAATATCCTGGAGAAACCTACATTTAGACTGAATTTTGAAGCACAGCTGGAATTTCTAGATAAAGAAACCATGAGACGGCCCTGAAACCTGTGAAAAAAGAAAAGACAGGAAAGCATTCTAGGTGTTTGAGGAATGGCAAATACTTTTGCTGGGCTTGAGCTGTGGGAGCTGAAGGTCAGGATAAATGTGGAAGCTGAGGGCAGTGCCAGAGGCCAGATCCCCAAAGGTTGGGATGCTCAGCTAGAGGATGCTCCCTTAACTGGGAACAGTGTGCAGATTCAGGAAAGGGTTCACCCTGCCCCTTCCAGAGCATCACGGGGACCCCAGAGCCACAAAGCTCTTCCCTCACCTCATTCAGGGCGTTTCCTCGGGGTCTGGGGTCTGACTTTCAACATAAAGGCAGATCTCTTTCTAAATAGAATTCACAGCCAACTGCTGAGAGAGAGCTCTTCCTTTCATTTCACTTTTATCTTCTCAGCTAAGCTCTGGGGGGGCCACCCTGCCTACCTGAATTTCCCTTGATTGGTACTCATTTGACTGTATATGAAAAGGGGCAGAGAAGCCTTCAGGGAGGTGTAGGAGGTAATGACCCAGTCCCCATCAAACCCTGTCCTCTGAAACAAATACTCTGGCAGGCACATGGTCAGAAAAATCAGTTTGGAGATTCTGAAGACTCAAGTTTTAAATCTGACACTGCCTGTAACAGATCTCTGAAATTGGCTTCAAGTCAGTAAGCTCTCTGGACTGAAGTCCCTTCTGTCTGAAAGAAACTGACTTGCCTCATTAAGTCCATGGATATTGTTTTCTCAGATGAGACATCTGATTGTCTGTCTACATCATCTTTGTACAAGATGCTAAGTGACGAGATAATCTCATGCCAAGATTGGGCTTCAGTTGATTGTGAGTAGGAAGGGATGGGGGGTTCCACAGAGTAATGTTGTTGTTTAGTTGCTAAGTCATGTCTGTTTCTTTGGTGACCCCATGGACTGTAGCCCACTGGGCTCCTCAGTCTGTGGGATCTCCCAGGCAAGAATACTGGAGTGGGTTGCCATTTCCCTCTCCTGGGGATCTTCCCAACCCAGCGATCAAACCCACATCTCCTTCAATGGCAGGTGGGTTCTTTACATGTGAGCCACCAGGGAAGTCCACAGAATAATAGGACTTAGTAAAGTCAGAGTTCTCTGAAAGGTTCAGAATCCCTGGTTTTAACTCTTAAATATGAAACTCCTTAAAAAATGTTCTCAAGTTATGTCATGAAAAATGTTCTCTCCAAAGGTGAAAGGAGCCATTCATTGCTTAATAAACTGGATCATCTTCCTTCTTAGAAATATTCTATGGCATATAATTGGAGACATTTATACCATCACAGAGAAAAATTTACAGGCATGCCGGGCATCACTTGAAGATGCCTAATCCCTGGGAATAATAATCAGATTTTGATTCACTTATGGGGAACTATTTTTAAAAGAAACTTTTGATAACAGGTGAATTTTTCTGTTTTATTAGCTGCTTCTTATCAGTCATGATTTTGCTGCTTGAACAATTTGGAGTTATCTGAAATGAACTGGAGAAAGGATGTTATTTTCAGTTATGAATTAAGACTTTGAATAAATAACTGAACAGTTTTTTTTTTTAGTGGGAGGCTTTAAAGATATTCTGAAATGCCAGATAAAAATAGCCTTTCATAGAAAGGTGAGTAAATATAATGTGACACAGTGGAAAGAATAGACTTTGAAGCAGAGAGGGTAGAATATAAACACGCAGGCTCTGGTGTTTATTTCTAAGACCCTGGGAAAACCTTTGAGCTTTTCCCTCCGTCCTGAACTACCAGTATGTGTTGAAGAACAGATTGAGTTAAGATATAAAATATTTAGCCGGTGCAGGTGCCAATGACCCCTCGATGTCCTATTCATGCCACAGGACAGGAATCTGAAGAGAGAATTCCCTTGGGCTTTTCTCTCATTTACAACCTGAATAGCCACCAAACAGTCCCTTGCCTTAAAAATTTTATTGCACAAGATAAAAGTTTCCCAAACTTTTTAATACAATAGCCCATTTCTTTGAATGAATGATCCTAAGAATTTCCTTATGAATTAAAAACAATTATTTTGATATTATTGTCTGGGGCAATATATAATGAAATAACAAGACAATTTTTTACTATTTCCCATTTAACTAAGGATGTACCCTGTTTAGTTACCTCAAAGCTGAAAAATTTTTTAATGTATAGAAAATATGAAAATATAGTAATAACTTGACCAAAATAGATTTCATATTGTAATAGTTTTCATAAGACTAAATTCTACAATTTTCACAAGCTGTTACTAAATGACGAGTTAAGGGTCATATTTTAGGTTGTGAGCTTTTTTAACTTGTAAATGCATATGTAACTTTTGATTCCTTACAAATGAAGATCTAAATTGGAAATATATCAACCTGCATTGTTTCTTCTTGCAGTTGACTGTGAACCAGTAGATTTGTCTTGGAACCAGTAGAGCCATCTTGATATATTAATATTATGGAAGATGAAAGCAAATTGTATCTCAGCAGCAATACTGATTCCATATGCTTCCTGCCATGTAACTAAGCTCCTTCGTGGATACAAACAATCAGTTACATGGCTAGAAATGAAATCAGTTTATGCATCTATCAAGGTCAAAACCACACACACACAGGCTAGAAGTGTTCAGCTATGGCTACAGCTTGAATCCTGTACCTTTGTTCTAACTTCGTCAACCGTTCTATCCTACTCAGTGATGCTATATGATCCTGCCTGGCTTAAGGTAAAAAGCGTGTTTAAAGCATTATTTTCTTTATTGACTTTTAATAATTAGATATTACTATGGATCCCAGTAGTGGTTTTAATTATAAGATTACCCAGGAACACACGATACACCATGGGGTTTACAGTGATAAACCAAGTTGACAGTGATTTTGCCAGGTCCCATCACTAGTGTTTTGTAGCATTTTCTACAGGACATTCCATTTGTGAAGAGTTCTTTTTCCTTTTCTTCTTTTCTTTCCTTCCTTCCCTTCTTTCTTGCCTCCTTTCTTCTTCAAGTCAAGCAATCTTTACTATATCCTCACCAAGAGCCAGACATCATATAAGGCACCAGGGAAATGAGAAGTTAGAATTTCTAATTGAGGGAAAATGTTTCCTGTTTCTTTGCTTTTAATTTACCCAGGAGTTGTCTTTATTTACATATAAATATATGAGTTCTAATTAAACTATAATCACGTTGGG
>SJYC01067695.1:0-12005 GCA_006408675.1 Madoqua kirkii
AGCCTGACAGGGTACTGTCCATAGGGTTGCAAAAAACTGGACACAACTGAGGCAACTTAGCACAACACACACATGTGCAGGCACACACACACAACATATGTATATATTTATTTTCCATTTTGATTTACCACATGATATTGAATATAGTTCCTTGTGCTATGCAGTAGGACCTTATTGTTTAGCCATTTAAGTATTCTGGGGTTTTAATTCCAGAATATATTATGTCTTTTCTCCCTACTACAAAATTAAAATTCTCCAGGTTTTTGAATATAACCTTTTTGGTTTCAGGGCATCATCACATCAATGTCTTCATGAACCAATTACCAGTATAAGCATATGGGCTTTAAAATATATATACAATTCTCCAGAACTCATAGTGTAATTAAAATTTGGAAGAGCAGGTGGCTGAGAGGTTTCAGTAATTTATTGTGTGGCTCTAAGATCAGAATCAAAAATTTAAAAATCACTGTGGATTCTATACTTAGCATGCTTCCAATGCATATATACAATGAAAGCCACAGACTTAGTTCCCAGCAAGAGGATTTAGAGAAAGATTTAGAATGAAACTGAAAGAAATAATTTATTGAATTGAATCACAGCAGAACATAGAAAAAGTGGGTAAAATATAGAGAATCTTTTAGTCTCTGCTTTTCTTTTGGCCTGAGGCCACCACAGTGAGTTAAATAGGTAGACTTATCTTTGTCTGGATTCACTCGTTCAAAGAAAGTTGAGTGCTTCAGTGTGCTGAGCTCAGAGCCAGTGTCTTAGTGGGGAGCTGGTCCTTCCCTCTCTAATAGAATTTTAAAGTTTTGTTCCTAAAGAGACCATGATCAGATCTAGAAATCTGAACCCCTTCTCACATTCCCAGAATGCTTTAAAAGCATCTTCATTCCTCTGCCTTCCAGAACAGTCTGTCCTCTGTAACCCTTCTGATCTTTGTGAAATTCAGCTTGCCCTCTAGGACATGACTAGGCTCTGTCAGGACAGGCTAGGTCTTCAGAGCTCTATGTCTACCTGAGAAAATCACACTAAAGTTGAGTGCTTCAGTGTGCTGAGCTCAGAGCCAGTGTCTTAGTGGGGAGCTGGTCCTTCCCTCTCTAATAGAATTTTAAAGTTTTGTTCCTAAAGAGACCATGATCAGATCTAGAAATCTGAACCCCTTCTCACATTCCCAGAATGCTTTAAAAGCATCTTCATTCCTCTGCCTTCCAGAACAGTCTGTCCTCTGTAACCCTTCTGATCTTTGTGAAATTCAGCTTGCCCTCTAGGACATGACTAGGCTCTGTCAGGACAGGCTAGGTCTTCAGAGCTCTATGTCTACCTGAGAAACATCACACAGTGTTTGAATAAAGCATGAACTCAAAACTCAAAATGGTTACTTCAGGCTCCAAATACCTGAAGCTCAAATTCGCCACAAGGCGGTATTTTGGTCTGTATTTCTCCAATATAAAAACCTGCCTTCCTGGATTGTCCTGGCCCTATCTCCAGAGTGGACTTTTGCTTCTAGGTGCCGGCCCTCGTTTATCATTCCAGTGATGTGTATCACTCAATTGCTTCTGCCTCCCACCACCACTGTGCTGGACAAGCTTTGGGATAAGTCATACTTACTAAGTGCTATTTTAAACTCAATGACTTTATCTAATTTATGAAATCGTTTGGGCTGTAAGAGATCTCCAGTGAAACACACAGCTCACTTCCTTCCGTTGAAGAACGGGATAGATTTTTATTGTCTATAAAATCTATTCTGGGTGAGTGTCTATTCTCAGCCTTCATTATCTCCAGTGATAACAGTTCCACTGCCTCTTTGGCCAACTTCCCTATTGCTGAACTAGCCTTGCTTATTAATCCTGTAATGATACCTTCTGGTCTGTAAATATTGAAGCCGTGCTAAAGTTCCCCCTGCTAACCCTTTTTTCTCTGCCCATCCCATGGATGCTTCTAGAAGGGATGTAGTTATGGGGCACGCAGCACCGGATGCTGTGTTGTTCAGCCTTCTTCTGAGCCTGCTAGGATGTCAGTCCTTAGGAGATGAAGCTATGAAATCTGGCATCCAGGGTGGTGACTGAGTTGTTAATGCCACTGGCATGAAATTGCTTCACAGATGTGAGTTTCACTGCCAGTAGTGTTCCGCCCTTCCTGTGTGTTATCACTGTAGCATTAGATGAACACAAAGATTTCGGGGCTATCCTGGCATGTTTGGGGTCATGCTTGGACAAAGACATTGGCTGGGGATGCCCTAGGAGAGTGTGGCCCAGGGATCATCCCAGGAAAGAAATGGACGTGAAAACTGGATAAGGTGCTTCCTCGCTTATCTTTTTATCTGCCTGTGCTACCCAGGGCTGGCACTGAACCCACATCTCCTTGAATTCCTTTTTGCCATTTCTGAGCTCCCGTCACCCGAATCTGGAAGTTTCATTTGTGTGGGCCAGAATTTAAGACTTTGTTTAGCAGGCTGCCTTTGGGCTGCTGGAGGGCTCAGGTGCCTGGGAGTTCACTTTCCAACTAGAGTGTGTGAAAACCCACTTTAACCCACATCTCCTTGAATTCCTTTTTGCCATTTCTGAGCTCCCGTCACCCGAATCTGGAAGTTTCATTTGTGTGGGCCAGAATTTAAGACTTTGTTTAGCAGGCTGCCTTTGGGCTGCTGGAGGGCTCAGGTGCCTGGGAGTTCACTTTCCAACTAGAGTGTGTGAAAACCCCACTTCCTTGCTTTTAGTTGGGACAAGCCCTAACATGCAACCTGAAGTCCTCGGGGGTCTCCAGTGGGATCAAACTGACTCCTTCTTGTAGTATTTCCCTAGCGAAGTAGCCTTGCTTGGTTTTTCTCCCTTCCCCTGGCAGGTTTCCCCCACTCTCTTGCCAATTTATCCCAGGAGCATTTCTTCAATAAATCATGCCGTCCCCCTCGTGGACTTTGCTCCTGGGGAACCAGACTCAAGACAGCCAGCCGTCTTGTACTGCGACGCACTGAGAATGTGAAGTTGGTCTCCTCCACCTAGTGTGGTAACTGGCCTGATGTCCATGCTTGCTTTTCTTGTGATAAACCTACCTGATCCTGTCCCTGGAAATCATAGGTTTTGTTCTGAGACTGATAGAGGCTTGTCCATAATACATAGCTTTACACTTTTTTTTTAAATTGCTTGCATGGTATTCAAACCCAAAGTAGGTTCCCTTTCCTGGACTTCTGCTCAGGTGTCACATTGTGCTCCTCCTGAAATCGGGTTGTCCATCCATTAGAGCTCAGGCTGCCCCCGCCTCCAGCCATGGCAGTCTGTCCTCGGAATCGCTGGTTGTGGGAACTCCCGACAAGCAACTGACGGGGTGTCTTCTACTCCAAAGCTGCCCAGCAGTTGTTTGCTGTCTTGTCCTGATCAAAGAACTTAAGTGTGTCCATGTTGGTGGTAAAGTCCCCATGGATGGGTCCCTGAATTGCCACTTTTGTTTCCGTCAACTTAGCTCCTAAAACAGTCTGACTTACCTCTTTTAAGTCTAATAAATTTTGCAACCCCAATACATTTTTAAAGTATCTTTGATATTAATTTCTCATTTGAACGTTTTCTTCTCTGCAGTCACCCTCTATGGTTTTCAGGCTTCTAACTTTATTGAGACTTTCAGTGACTAAGTGAAAGATCTCTCTTGGTAAATCTCTCATTACATTTGAAAATATGTGGGTCATTTTCAAATGTCTTTTGAAATTGATTTCTAATATAATTCCACAGTGATAACAGAACAGACTCTGTATTATTTCAATATCTCTAGACCGTGAGATTCTTGCACCTTGCTTTCTGTCCCTGGTTGTGTTCCAGTGTCTCCCAGTTTATAGTCTGTGGGAACTTGAATAGAATTTGTATTCTGCTCTTGTGTGAAAATTTCATAAATCTTAATTATGTTGAATTGGTTCATAGTGCTTTTCAGGTCTACTGTATCCTTCTATTTTTCTGTCTATTCATTCTATTAATTTTTGAGAGTTTGATATTGAAACTCTACCAAAAATGTTAATTTATCTACTTAAAAATAATTGTTATATATAGTGGAACTATGGGCAATGTTGTTCTGTATTTTCCAAGTTTCTTGTAAATGTGTGTTATCATACTTTCATAATTAAAAAAAATAAAAAAACAACAGATGGTTGAAACTAAAAAAAAATTATAACCCCAATAAATAAGTGTCAGAATATCACCATAATCAGGGGGCAGTGGCAAGGTAGAGGAGTGATGTATCTGAGGACAAAGCAATAAAAACCAGTCATGGCCCTTCTCTCACCTCCTTTGTTCTTTCCTGAGGTCTTTATCCACAAATAGAACTTTTTCCCCCAGTCTATTTTCTCTCCCTCCTTCCATCTCTTTCTCATTCTCAAATATTTTAGAAATATTAACTGAGAAACATGCTTTATCTTAGCAATGAATATCTTTCCAAGAACGAGACTGACCTCACTGCAGTGTGGAATTAGCCTGAGGCCACCGAGGATAGCTTGTCTGTCCGTGAATGCCCCAGAAGCTGTTTCTGAAGCTGAGAACAGCTCACTTACTGTGGTGTCAGTGCCCCGCTCTGTTCTCAGCTCCCTAACCCTAATTCTTTTGGAACCAGTCAGTTAACTGCCCCCCTGTGTGTGTCTTGCACACAGTCGGAGCTCCATAAATGTTTTTCAAAAGGATGTTGAATAAATAAAGCAAGGAGCACATGAACTTGGGACCTTACTTCTTGTAAGCTCAAAAAGCTATTTTTTTCTGAATACATAATTGATAATGCTGAAAAATAAATAAGGAAGTAGTATTTACGTTGCATGATCCTGCAGTCATTAGCAGGCTGAGACTGAAATGCGAATTCAAAGTATAATTAAATCATGACATTGTTCTAGGATGACTTCATACCCTTGCTGTAGACTAGCATATGATTATGCTTATTATTATCTTCTCAGCTACTATTTTAAATATGAAAAAATTTGGTAATGAAAAATAAATGTTGAAGAAATTTAGTAACAGGAAAACCTGACCTTTTATTCAAAGACTGTGTGTTTTTTTATTTGGATGATATCCAGTGATATTTATACATGTCTATGAATATGATAGTGAAAGTCACAGTCACGTCCAACTTTTGGTAACCCCATGGACTGTGGCCCTCAGGGTTCTTCTGTCCGTGGAATTCTCTAGGCAAGAATACTAGAGTGGACCATTCCCTTCTCCAGGAGATCTTCCCCACCCAGGGATCAAACCCAAGTCTGCTGAATTTCAGGTAGGTTCTTTACTACCTGAGCCACCAGGGGGGCTATGAATATGAAATCTATGTGTATAGTAATATTTGCATCGATTACTTTTATATCAGAGAGAAATTAAGGGAAATGGTCTTGATAAAGATGATCTAAAAAAATGGTCAAAATAAATAAATAAATAAATAAATGGTCAAAACTACAGTTTGGACTGTCTTCAAATCACTTGTCTGCCCCTTTCATAGCACGATACTGCCTGGTAGATGATGTCCATTATTCTTTTGTGTGATAGTGAGTGGCTACTAGCATCCAAGATGTTCTCAAGATTTTCTGCCCAAGTGGAAGTCAGGACATGTAACATTCAGTGCTGGGGAGGTGGCCCAAAGACATAGGGCTTCATTATTCAAATCACTTGTCTGCCCCTTTCATAGCACGATACTGCCTGGTAGATGATGTCCATTATTCTTTTGTGTGATAGTGAGTGGCTACTAGCATCCAAGATGTTCTCAAGATTTTCTGCCCAAGTGGAAGTCAGGACATGTAACATTCAGTGCTGGGGAGGTGGCCCAAAGACATAGGGCTGCATTAAAAACATACGTATACAAAATTCCACTACATGAACCCATCATTCTTAAACTCTAGACCCTATTAGATAGAGAGGATTCAGAACAAAACACCTTTTAATCTGTTAGAAAATTGAACTCTTTAAATTTATAGTGAAGCTACATTTAAGGCAAATTAACAATGGCCCCTATTCTTAGTTGGCAATTTCCCCCGCAATTCATGTGGATAAGGCTTAAAATATTCCACAGAGAGTGATGCACGTGACTAGCTGTGTCTCCACCAAATTGTAGTTGAATAAGAACAGAGAAGCAAAGCTGTCTTTGTTACTTTAGTATGACTAGGCTACAATTTTTGATAGTCTGACAGCCCTATCAACCCTGACAACCCTATTAGTTTTCATTTGTGTGAGGAAATACAGCAAAAGAGGGGTTACCGGGTCAGAGCTTCAAGAGTCAGAGGTTCGGGTTTGCGAGAAGCTCCATGGCCTTAGGCAGCTCGCGTAATAAGTCTCTGTCTTTTTTCTCATTTGTACAGTGGCACTGAAGCAGAGAGTTGATATGAGAATGAAAACAAAAAGTGTCTACGTTTCTTAGCTTAGTTCCTGACACCTAGCAAATGCTAATTAATGAACTAGTTAGCGATATTTATAGCAAAGTCCTAGTTGTTGAGGTATCTTTTTTGTTTTTCTTATGCATAATTATCTAAGCTTTTCACAATTCCTGTTTGCCATACAAATATAACTTAGCACTTTTAGTTCATATCAAGACTGAGCATAACAGTGTCTTCAAGAATATGAGGAAATTAGGAGACGAGTCTGCTTGAATTATTTTCTATTTCCAATTTTGATAACGTGCATTCTTAAATTAATCTTTGGCATCATTTAATAGTTTGGTTTTTTTACCATCATACGAGAATGTTTATAAAGATTTTCATGTCTCTATATTTTTAAGAAACAAAAAAGCAGTCTGTTTTTATATCCAGCTTAATAGTTTTTCTTTTTTCTTTTTTTTTTTTTGCAGCTGTGAGACAGCAAATGATAAATCAAAAACTAATATTTCCAACTACCTCAAAAAATTAAAGTCTGTGGCAGACTAAATATGGGCTCAATGAGGCTTATGGATGATTTGTTCTAATTAGATATAAGGTAAATGTTCTTGCAATTGTGACTTTTATTAAAGTCAGAACATGTAGCTGTTCTGGCTTTCCTGCACTGCCCTTAAAAAAAAAATAATTTGAAAATATTTTGGGTCTGCTGTCGCTGAGACAATATGGCTTGGCAGTGTGTTGGTAACTTAATAAGCTCACCACATTTGTCGTGCAGAAACTGTTCTTTATATGCAAAGCTGTCAGCCAGATTGAGTATATAAGTCTTCTTCGCATGAAATAATATGATAAAACTCCAGTATCAAATTGAACGCTCTACTGTCGTTTGGAGTCTTTCATGCACAGGGTGAGATTGTTTTACAATGGAAGCATTGTTTAATGACAGATACTCTTTTTGTAACCTTCATCAGATATATTTTAATAGCAGGCATTATCATCCTGACTATAGGTCCACGTTTCATGGTGTTAACATACGGGAGAGTGGGTCGGCTTCTAAGTTATGCTTGGCATTTTTTTAATGGTTGATGGCTGCAACGAGGCTACACTATGGGTGTTGTAGGTGTTTTCATTCTTCCTTTTTGGTCAGGTTTGTGACAGAGCCAACAATACTTGCCTCTTTCCTGGTTTTGATTTAATCCCCTACGAGAATGCTTACTAATATAATATTTCAAGGCTCAGCTCCCCACAGAGGACAATCTGGAATGTGCGCTTATAAGGCATGTGGCCGTGGACAGCAGGAGAGAGAATCAGTTAGCAGAAAGCGTGGACACAGCCCATGGGGCAAATTCTAGGTCAGGCATTTGTCCTTTGTTCAGTGGTAGACGTCCTCCGAGAACCGGCCCACCCATGTCAGTTTCAAGGGGCTGGACGGGAAAGAAATGACTCCAGATACGCACACATAGCAAATGTGTTTCAAGCAGTTCTGTGCCAAGCAAGTTCCTGTTACAGAGTAGCCCAGAGCCAGAGCTCTTCCAAGCACTCCAGGGCTACTTCATGTGGTTGGTATGTGGGAGAAACTTGCAACTCTGGGACTGCCCATCGTACAGAGCCTGTCACGTCTGATGTGTGAGCATTCCAAAGTGCAGCGATGCAGCCAGCAGCTCGGAGCTCAACAGGGAGACGTTTTCATGGGGGAGGTTTAAACGGAGGTGGATGAGACTGAAGAACCCTGAAGTTCCCTCCCCTCCTCCCTCCCAGCTTTTCTCTCTCTCTCTCCACCCCTCCCTCTCTGCATCCCTCCCTCTCCCTCCCTCCCGCCTTCCCTTTCTCTCTAACTCCTCCCTCCTCTCTGATTTTGTGTTTTCTTCTGTTATTTTGAAGGGAGCTCTGTCCTAAATGTATGAAAAATGATCATAAATATTCATGGACATTCTCAGGCCTGGGCTTGGCTAACCTGCATTTTTCAGTTGATCAGGCTGTCTGGTTTTTCTTAACAAAGGAAAACCAACTCTTTTTGCATCCCGTCACTGCACCATGAAGCCCTCCATCTGGAAGGAATTCCACATCTTTAAGAAACGTGTGTTCCCGGTTCAAAAACCATCTAAAACTAGTGCTCCAACAAGTAGGAAAAAAATATTTTGACATTTTCTTCATGTCTTGTGGGGTAAGCACAGTTGGAAACAGGCTTTCTGTTAATTTTCACAGGCTTAAGAGTTGATGTACTTTTGTGTACAACCTAGTCGGCTCAAGGTTGATTTCTGATCCAAGATATAGTGAGTGTTTGTTATCAAGGCCCTACTTGAGTTATCATAAGTCAACCTTCACAGAAGTCTCTAATTCAGAGATCCAGAAATGATCAGTTGCGGTCTGCTGACCTATGCCAATGCTGATTTTTCTTATGTAGTTGTAAAGTGCTACATGAGGAACGACACAGCCAGCCCGTGAGGTTTTGTTCACAGCCTGTTTGTTGATCAGGCTGTGAACAGCAGTGACTTTGATACCAAACCAACAAACAGGTGGCTTCTGGGAAAGCTGAGCCCTTGTCTCTAATTTAATTATTGACTATCACGTGCTAGGTATCGTGAAAGGGACTTATAGACATCTTCTCATTTAACCCTACAAAGATTAAATGATGTTGTATGTTCAAGTAAGTTAGTCACCAGAACACTAGAAAAAGGAAACTCAGAAAATTTAGCAAATTACCAAAGGTAAACTGGCTGTAAACACTTGCAAAGATATTCAAACCCAGGCCGGACACCTTCCACTTTGCCTTTGAGTTTACTCTTGGAAGAGGGGAAAAAAATGACAAAATCTTTTGGGATAAATCCATTTTTAAAAGAAATAATTTTATGTATTTTAGCTGTTTTTTGGAGAAGGAAATGGCAACCCACTCCAGTACTCTTGCCTGGAGAATCCCATGGAGGGAGGAGCCTGGAAGGCTACAGTCCATAGGGCTGCAAAGAGTTGGACAGGGCTGAGCGACCTCACTTTCACTAGCTGTTTTTAGCTGTGCTGGGCCCCTGTTGCTGCATACAGGCTTTCTCTAGTTGAGGCAAGCAGGGGCTGCTCTCGGAGTGTGCCATGTGGGCTTTTCACTGTGGCGGCTTCTCTCGTTGCAGAACATGGGCTCCAGGGCACGAGGGCTTCAGTCGTGGCGGCTCACAGCCTTAGTCGCTCCATAGCGTGTGGGATCTTCCTGGACCAGGGTTTGAATTGGTGACCCCTGCATTGCCAGGTGGATTCCCAATCACTGGACCACCAGGGAAGCCCTGGGCAAATCCATTTTTAAGTAATTAGAAAAAAAATGAGGCTCATAATCTGTGTACCTTCTTCCTTTTTCCTAGTCTTCTAGCACTATTTGGTGTTTCAAAGTACAGTGTTTCAGGAAATCTGAAATTGTGCTTTAAAAAAATACTATCATGATAATTTCCATGGTCACATGCTTGAAATTCTAAAATTAACTCTGAAACAATAATATAAATAATCTCTTTAATTATTCTTAACTCCCCTCCACCTATGCTTTTTGTTGTTTTGTGGAGATGATGAAGGAAAATATTTCAGTTTAGAGTTGATAGACATTTATGGAGTTAGAGATGTTTACATGCTAATGAAATGTACCACAGGATTAATTTCCAGCATTCCAAAATGTGATTCTAGGCATATCTGATTAAAAAAACACTGAAAAATTACCCCCAGTAATCAACTGTTTCTTCTATCATAGAGAATGGTCTCTGCGAGGCCCAAGCAGTCCATCGTCTTTATGGACCTACTAGGGAAAGTTCTACTTCAGATTTCCACATGTGCTCTGATGTCATTTGTAGCTGCACAGAACCTAGGACAGAGGTGATGCTAAAACTGCCTTATCAACCTAAAACACAAGTGCAAAACAACCTCACAACGCCGACTGCCTCTACTGGCATGCTGTGTTCCAAGGAGCACAGTTAAAGGACATGTCTGCCAAGGGTTATCTTTCCAAATTGCCTTTATGGTGCAGACTGGTACCTGGTGAGTGTGTTTTAGGAAAGCGATCTGGAAACAAACGGCTCCACTGGCACCCAGTGACCCAGGTTAGAATGGTGCCCATCTTGGGAATTTAGTGCTTCTGCACTGACCTTCCCATTTTTCAGATAAGAAAACTGAAGCTGACGGCCAAAAGTGACAGGAAGCCCTAAGGCCAGTCAGTGATGCACAGAGTGGAGCAAAATCCATATGCATGGCGGTACTCTTTCTTCTGTGTCCTGATGGGCTGTTTGCAGGCTGTTTTGAACAACCGTCACCTCTATTTTGTCTTTGATTTGCATTCTTTTATGTGCCAGCTATAAACTATCAATTCCAGCATCTTAAATATCATAAATAAGGCTTAACATGCTTTATACTTCATCTGTGGGTTATATAACGGCAAATAAAAGGTTTTCTACTCTGCAGATTGACGTCAATCGAGGCACACACACAAAAAGAGTAATTGGCTTGCCTTCCACCCAACAATATGTCCTTTGTAAAAACTGTAGAATAGAGTATCTCCTATGAAAGGTTAGAGTGGTGATTCCCAGAGTGTGCTCCCTGGACCACGAAGCTTCTCTCTTTTATTTCCCTCTGTCCCTCCTCCCTCCCTCCCTTTTTCCTTTCTTATCACATTTAAGTACTTTAGTTTTGGGGTTTGCATACATTTAGTGTGTGCTTAGGCGCTCAGTCATGTCAAACTCTTCGCAACCCCATGGACTGTAGCCCGCCGGGCTCCTCTGTCCATGGGAATTCTCCAGGCTAGAATACTGGAGTGGGTTGCCGTGCCCTCCTCCAGGGGATCTTCTCAGCCCAGGGATTGAACCTGGACCTTCCGCACTGCAGGCAGTTTCTTCACCATCTGAGCCACCAGGGCGGCCCATACATTAAGACCTAAATCTAAAGTTATTTATTAAGCAGCCCCCATATCAGCTATTGCTCTGGCCCTCCCTAGTGTAGTTCAGGTCCAGTTCTGTCTCCCCTTTGTGAGTGAGTGGACCAGCGTCATCAATTTCAATACAATTCTTGGCCCCTGTTTCCTCTGTTAATTTCAAATAGTGGCATCTCCCATTCTTTTCAGCCACGCTTGTCAATAACTGGCATCTCTTTGGTAATCCCCCCACGAGGCCAGCCATCACAAGCCTAGAGACGCCAGCATCCTCTCTCTGTTCCCTTTCACCCTGCCAGAGACCCTCCAGGAGTATGGAGTGGGATTAATTGGTAGGGAATACCTTCTGTTTAGGACTTCCCTGGTGGCTCAGATGGTGAAGCATCTGCCTGCAATACAGGAGACCCAGGTTCGATCCTGGGTTGGGAAGATCTCCTGGAGAAGGCAATGGCAACCCACTCCAGTATTCCTGCCTGGAGAATCCCAGGGATGGAGGAGCCCTGTAGGCTACAGTCCATGGGATCACAAAGAGTCGGACATGACTGAGCCACTTCACTTCACCTTCTGTTCAGAAGCCCAGGTCATAATTCTTCTGGAGATGAGAAGGGAATCTAGACCTGGACTCCCTTTCACCAGCCCTAGATGCACTTCATTATCCCTGTCTGGTGGAAGAAAGACAAAGAAAAATAGCAATGCAAATGACACCATCTTGGGAGGACGGGCTCTTGAGCATGTCCGATAAGAGACCAGCTATACTTTACATCCAGTTGTGGGTGTGGATCAGGGCGCCTGAAAGTGAGTGCG
>SJYC01067696.1:0-12563 GCA_006408675.1 Madoqua kirkii
TTTATCTTATATTAGAGTGTATTTGATTAACAACATGATGCTAATTTTAGTTATACATATGGATGTATATGTTCTTTTTCAAATTCTTTTCCCATTTAGACTGGGAGAACATAATACTGAGCAGCAGCACTCTATTGGTTATCCATTTTAAACGTAGCAGTGTGCTCGTCCCTCATGCCCGCCTTCCCCAGGAACCGTAAGCCCATCTTCTAAGGTTGTGAGTTCTCAAGTCACCTGTTAATGGACATTTAGATTGCTTCCATATCTTGACTGTTGTAAACAGCGCTGCAATGAACATTGGGGTGTATCTGTTTTTTCGAACTGTAGTTTTGTCTGGATGTTTGCCCCAGACTGGGATTGACAAATCACATAGTGGCTCCGTTTTTAGAATTTTGAGGGAGCTCTATGCTGTTTCTATAGTGCTGCACCAATTTACACCCCCAGCAAGAGCGCAGGAGGGTTTCCTTTCAGATCAAAGAACTTAAACTAGAGGAATACCTGAAGTAGAAATCCTAGAGAAGTGACAAGCTGTTGACTGCAAAGCACAAAATAGTGGAGAGTTCTGATTTCAGAGTGTGCTGTCCAGTAGGGCAAAGGACACATCATGTTGGTTGCAGGAGGGAGGAAACCAGGAGCCCCAAGGAAGACACCCACCAAGGCAGAAGGGGTGCAAAAAGATGAGACAGAGCTGGATATAAACAGTCTTGTGTTTTTGTTGAGGATTGGTCTTTACTGACAGATTCTTTTTCTGTCAAGGCAGAGTTCTCCAGTCATAGATGCTACTCGTGGATGCGTGCTAAGTCACGTCCGTCTCTGCAGGCCTATGGACTATAGCCCACCAGACTTCTCTGTCCATGGGGTTCTCCAGGCAAAAATACTGGAGTGGGTTGCCATGCCCTGCTCCAGGGGGTCTTCCCTACGCAGCGATCAAGCCTGTGTCTCCTGCATTGGCAGGTGGGTTCTTTACCACTGGTGCCACCTGGGAAGCTCAGGTGTCAGTCATAGATCAGGAAATTTCAAGCACAACTAGGGAGAGATTTCAGCATTTTCTCTGTCTTCCCTCAGGACTGGTTACATGATTTGAAGGGTGCAGTGAAAGATGGCAATGTGAGGCTCCTTCTTCAAAAATTATCAGGACTTTCTAGATAACAGTAGCGGAAATATAAACCAAAGGTGCTGAGTGTGCTTCTGAGTCAGAGCCTTGTGCACAAGTCTTGTGCCCGTGGAGTTTGTCTTCTTTTATTATTTTTTTCAAAATATTTGTCATCTTTTTTGACCAACGTGCCTCACCACTGGAGTGTCATCTTAGGACAAAATGCAATTTCGTAAAGCGTTTTTTCAGCACTGTGTACTGAAAGTTCCCTCTTGACTGAATGGAGGATTTGAGAATGGAGAAATATACTTTCACTGCAGTTCAGTTGCTCAGTCGTGTCCTACATTGTGCGACCTCATGGACTCCAGCACACCAGGCCCCCCGTCCATCACCAACCTCCAGAGTTTACTCAAAATCATGTTCACTGAGTTGGTGCTGCCATCCTGTCGTCCCCTTCTCCTCCTGCCTTCAATCTTTTCCAGCATCAGGGGCTTTTCAAATGAGTCAGTTCTTAGCATGGGGTGGCCAAAGTATTGGAGTTTCAGGTTCAGCATCAGCCCTTCCAATGAATATTCAGGACTGATCTCCTTTAGTATGGACTGGTTAGATCTCCTTGCAGTCCAAGGGACTCTCAAGAGTCTTTTCCAACACCACAGTTCAAAAGCATCAGTTCTTTGGCGCTCAGCTTTCTTTACAGTCCAACTCTCTCATCCATACATGACTACTGGAAAAACCATAGCCTTGACTAGATGGGCCTTTGTTGGCAAAGTAATGTTTCTGCTTTTTAATATGCTGTCTATATATTATTTAATGGCCAAGTAAGTTGAAAGTTGAACATGTCTCAAAATCTATCCCCTCTTTCCAGTCTTTCTAACATTAATTTCAAGTTTATGCCAATGAGATTTGGAAAAATGCCAATTCTTTTCTTCTGTTCAAAAATCATGTCCTTAGAAGAGAGGAACTTTTTTGTCTGAAGCCATTATATCATCAGCAAAGCTGGTTTTATCACAAAATCCTCTTTAAGCAATTTTTCTTTTTGGTGGTTATCAAGCGTCTCAGTTTGTTTTATGTGCTTTCATTTTGTTGTTTTGGTTTGACAAGGCAATTAAATCACAGTGTTTCAGTGGTGTAACAGAAATGGTAGCAGATAAAGGATATTTTATGTTTTTGATCATCCTATTCCATTTTACATAGTCTTTAAAAATTAGAACAAGCTAAATCCTTTTTGAATGGGTAAAGGGTTATCTTTATTTGATGTTTTAAATTAACATTTGTCTGTTTATTAGTTCACAACCTGTGAAATACTGTTGTCACAAGCTCCACACCTCCTTGCAGTGAATTGGAAGAGCTGACCACTGGCAATATTTCTATTGGTTTGTTAGAGAAAAATAAATAAATTACCCTTTCATCCATCCATTCTCCATTTGCAACACTCTTATACATATTCATGTATAAAGGAAATAAAGCAGTAACCAATGCAGTACTGTAAAACAGAATAAAGCATTAAACAAAAATAAAGAAATAAATAAAAATAAAAATGTAAGCTGTAAATTAAAAAAATATATATGTAGTGAAATTGATAACTAATAGTGGCATAAGAATGATATTAGGAAATACAAATCAAAATGTTTCAAATGTTTTCTCCCTTAATCGCTAACAGTTCTATGAAGTCAATTTTTACCTAATTTGCAACACTCTTATACATATTCATGTATAAAGGAAATAAAGCAGTAACCAATGCAGTACTGTAAAACAGAATAAAGCATTAAACAAAAATAAAGAAATAAATAAAAATAAAAATGTAAGCTGTAAATTAAAAAAATATATATGTAGTGAAATTGATAACTAATAGTGGCATAAGAATGATATTAGGAAATACAAATCAAAATGTTTCAAATGTTTTCTTCCTTAATTGCTAACAGTTCTATGAAGTCAATTTTTACCTTTGTGCAAGTAAGGAAAGATTCAGGAAAATTGAATTATGTTGCCCATTTTCATACATTGGAGAGTTCAAAATACAGGTCTATATTAATTTTAAAAGCCGTCTTTTTTCCATACTACCCTACAGTCTCAAACAAAACATTTTGAATATTTCTAAGTGTTTTTATTCTATGGACTCTCCTTACCTCTAGTCTTTCATATGAAGTAAGCCATGTAATAACTCTTCAGTTTGATCAACAAGATTATTAAAGCTCAAGAAGCTAGTATGACTTGCTCAGTTCAGGAGCTCATCAGAGACCAGGACCCTGTACAATGACCCAGCCCTGGGTGCTTGTCCCTGGACCAACCTGGCTTATCCTACAAAGAGCATACGTTTATCCTCAGTAGTTTATAATCCTTTATAAATCACCTAGTTAACAAGTATAGAAGTATGATTTTCAGTCTCCAATCATCCAAAATAACAATTACCCTCAAACAAGGAAGTGAACTAGTCATTTTCATTCTGAAAATGTAGACTCCAGCTCTGTATTTTAAGGACAATGCCAAACACTGCTAATTGGATTCCCTTTAACTGGATTAAAACCAGAGGCATTTTTTTCCCCTTGTCTGTGGAGCCTCACCTCTTTGTTTGGTGGAATTGTATCCCCGGGGATGACTGGGGCAACTGGGGGTTCTATAGAAGGCTGAAGGATTTCAGTGCTGTACGGTGATGTATTTTCACAATAATAATGTGTAATAAATCGAGAAGAGATTCTGCTGAGTTTTGAGTTATTTCCTAGGATGGAGGCTTCAAATGTGAGCAGAAAATAGATACTTGTGCTCTTTACAAAGGACTTAGTGCCTCATCCATGGGGATTTGACCCCTAGTTCTTTCTACCACTCCACAGGTATACAGCAAAGCTGCCCGATGTAAAATCAACTTTGAAGACAACTTCCAATGGATAGAAACTCGTGACTCTTCTGTTGGTTGTATTATATTTTTAGCTGGTTGCTTTTCTGGATTTGGAATATTCAAAAATTAATTTTCCTTTGCTTTACCCAGTGTTGTTTGCTAATTGCAATTCTGTCTAGTTTCTATTTGCCTGAGGTATTGAAACTTAAGAATCACTGGGGAAAAAATATCTTTTAAAGTTTATCTTTAAGGATCAGAGTACAATAAAGAGCTAATCTAAGATTTAGATTACAGAAATGTAGTGGATCAGTTAACTGTGCCTGGACATTACCCAATGTGTGAGGAATTTATTGCCATAATTGTCAAAAATACAATAGTATCAGACCTTCTGTTCTATTCATATTTTAACCAATTGCTTAGTTAGATAAATGTACATTAAAACCTACAAACTTGTATTTAATCAGGAAGCTTTCCCTGGTAGAGGTAGCTCATGCATTTGAGGAAGATGGAGATCAACCCCCCTGAGTCCCTTCTCACTGTAAAATCCTACTAAGTTTGTAGGATGAAGTGTTGGAAGCCAGTAACAAATTTTTGTTAGGCTGATTTACTGGTGGAAAAAAATGATTTATTGGCTTGTGTTAAAGTGGGGACTGAAATTCTAATCAGAAGAATGTCATATATGTTTAAGCTATTTTAAAAGTTGTGCTGTTAGGAAAGAATTTTAGTGCAGCTGGTTTCTTATATCATGGCTATTCAGTAGGAGAACAATTTCTGAAAAGCTGAAAAGTTTGTATCTGTATATGTAACTAGATTCAATAATGTGCCTACATCTATATTTTTATCTAACAGAGTTATATATTTATATCTCTCTATATAAAATTTAAGAAAGAGCATGCATGAGTCCATCAGTGAGTCCAATAATCAAGAGGATATTGTTTCTGTTATGAGTGAACTATCTTTGGGAAATGGACCCGAATGGTGCTGTCTAGAGACTTCTTTTTCTCTTAAAAGGTAGCCAAGTGCCTGAGGAAACCATGTGTTTTCTGCTTAAGCCCAAATCCCAACATTGATAAATGTAGTTAAGTCTAAATAAACCACTTTAACAGGCAAAGGAAAACCATGTTATTTAGAGTCTGTGCTTAGTTTGAGTGAATTAATTTGAGAAACTCAAAATAAAACTTACGATTTGAAAATTATTTTACACATCTGTATAATTAATATTTTTAGTTCCTCTTAAGTACATGGCTAATCTGTTCCCCTTACTTATGATCAAGTTTTTCTTTTGTATGAAATATCAACCACAGAAAACTTTTCCTAACTTCCAAGGTACAGTGTGATGTTTCCTGTACTGGAATAGCACTTAGGTCTTGGTAGGAGTGTTGATGAATTGAAAGCACCAGTAAAGTTCATTCTAACTCACTGCCTCTCAAAAGCACCTCTATTTTTAATGGTTCCTTGATACAACAAAAGCATCTGTTATAGAGGCATAAATTGAACTTCTCTGCTGCCTTTGATCCGACAGTCACCGGTGGTAAGTGGTAGAGCCCAGATCTGAACTGGGACCTCCACTCCAACCCCAGTTGGCTGTAATAGTGTGGGTCCCTTGGTCTCCACATTCCTATTCTTTACTACAAGGATGCACTGCTTCAGAGCAGCCCCACAGCGTAAGCTGCAGTGTTCCCATTTCACAGCGCTATGATTCCCAAACTCCTAATATATCCCTTTCTCCCTCTTCCTCCGCCCCCGCTGCTCTCCCCTTTGGTAACCATAAGCTTGTTTTCTGTGAGTCTATTTCTGTTTTGTAAATAAGTTCATTTGTATCATTTTTCTAGATACCACATAGAAATGATGCCATATGATATTTATCGTTGTTTGAAGTACTTCACTTACTGTAGGTTACTGCAAATGGCATGATTTCATTCTTTTTTATGGTAGTCATTCTTTATTTTTGATTGCATGCCAGAAACCAAGAGCTGTCCTAAGGCCCAGGGAGGCTAAACAGTTTTGACCATACAATGTGGCCCGTAGAGTTCTATCACACGCAGTAGTTGGTTGATTCCTGGAAAGCATAGCAGATACTCCTAAAACGTAATGTTTCTCTTCATTAAACAACTAGAAAGTGTCCTTGGTTTTACTTCAGTTCACCAGTACTGAATCTTCTTTTGGAAATTGCTGACAGCAAGTTTCCAATCAGAGCTACTATTTTTAATTTCATAAAGGCTATAAATGGTATTCCCCTTGTTGAGGCTGATGTCTTAAATGCAGCCCCCAATCAATTAGCTATTATGTGCAACCATTCTGCTGATTAGAAAGGCAACATTTTTCTTTTGTGTATGTTACCAGTGTTTGGCACCTTTTCTGGAACCAACTTAAGCCAAAATTTTCATGTATGTGGTTCCCTTTCTCTCATACCAAAAAAGGGTAATTTAAATTTTTCAACATGTAATCACAGAGAAAATGAGTAAAACAAATTATTTGGCCTTCTTTCCCTAAGGGGCTTTTCAGAAAAGAGAGTACAGACACCCCAGTGGCTACTGACTCTGACTCCCAGCCCAGGACCTGAAAACTTCTCTTAAAGAACTTCAGCTCCAGCTAGAAGTCTTTTTTTTTTTTTTTTTAAATTTTTGGCTGCAGTGGGTCTTTGCTGCAGTGTGTGGGCTCTTCTCTAGTTGTGGGGAGTGGGCTTCTCTTGCTGTGGAGCATGGGCTCTAGGGAACGCGGGATCATAGGCTTTGCTGCCCACAGCATGTGGGATCTTCCAGGACCAGTGATTGAACTTGGGTCCCTGGTATTTGCAGGCACATTCTTAACCACTGGAGCCCCAGGGAAGTCTCCAACCAGAGTCTTTTTGAAACAGGCTATAGAATTGTTAATTACCTGATGTGGAATTTCAGCCCTCCTGAAAATACAATTTTGGCAACTGTGATGGGAGCAGTGTCTGTCTTGCTTCATCATTTTCCTCCCAGGATAGCTTCTTAGTTATGGCCGAAGCAAACTATTGGTTGGACCTTCCCATCCATCAAGCCTTCTGTTGCTTAGTCACTCAGTTGTGTTAAGTTCTTTGCAACCTCTGAACTGTAGCCCACTAGGCTCCTCTGTCCATAAAACTGTTTTCAGGCAAGAGTACTGGACTGGGTTGCCGTTTCCTACTCCAGGAGATCTTCCTGACCCACAGATCAAACCTGTGTCTCCTATGTCTCCTACATTGCAGGCAGATTCTTTACCCACCGAAACATCTGGGAAACTCTTTATGACTGTAAATGATCTCATGAACTGAAAGACAGTAATTTGCATTCTTTGTTCAATGATCTTACCTGTGAGAAGAAAAGAAGTATTGAGAATGATAAATTGTCCCCTGAAGTTGTAGGTTTATCTAATTCTATCACAGAAAGCTATAGGTTTAAATTTTCTTGACTGAGGAATGTTTAGTAATAGGAAGTCCTACATTCTAACATTTTTGATGAAAGAGGGATATTTTTTTTCTTTCTTCCCTTCTCTTTCAGTTTTTTTTTTTTTTTTTGGCTCTCTGTTATGATTGATCTACTAAATCCTTAGATTCTCCTTTTTTCTTGATGGGGATTCCACTAAAAGAATAAAATATCTCTTCCCATAGGAAGCTGTTTCATGGACCCAGCCCTTTCTGTCTGTTTTATTTGACTTGCTTGATTTTCTCATCCAAATATAAAGCTCATCATCCTGCAAGGAAACTTATTAGAATATCCTGGGAAATGCATGTTATCAGGCATATGTGTGGGTTTGATGTTTTAAGGGACTGGCTGTCAGTCCATGGCCAGAGGGGCCCATTAAAGAAATGAGTCTGATGGAAGTCTTGACACAGAGGTTGACAGCAAAATTCAGATGATTAATCTGGAGTAAGAGAAGTGTTTCAAACTAATGAGAAACATGGTTTGGGCTTACCCGCAGACTGTACATATGGCTAGGGGAAACCAACTTTTTAATACAGAGGGAGGAAAATGCTGACAAATGTTCATCTTGGGTCATTCTTTCATGGCAAGGATGCTACAAAATGAAAAAGTGTTAAATTATTTTTATCTTGGCAGTTTTTCTGTGAGTCTTTGTGTCTCTCATCCAAGCCCTTTTTCAAATTTGCTGACTGGGATGATGGGTACAAAAACAGAGAGAATCTTTGCACATAAAGAGTTGGCTCATATTAATATAAATTAATTCTCAGTCAAGAGGACCCCATACTTACTCGCTGCTACTTTAGAGGAATACAAATGCACAAAATTACTAGCAGGAGACTGGGCACATAGTAGGGATATTTGTGTGTGTGCTGAGGCAGCCAGAACAGTGCTTCTGAAAAAAGCGAGAAGACTATGAAAGTTTTCCTGGCCTTTTCTGTTCTGTGAGTTCTAGCAAAGGCAGTTCCATCTTACAGGTTCAGAACCCCTGAGCTTTCAGGAACCCATCATGTGTAGACTGCTAATGAGCACTAGGGGAACCATATTTTCAGGTTTCTTTATACACACAGCTTAGTTGTAAATTGTCTGAGCTTCCAGAGAGGCTGATGTTTGACACTATGGGGTTGGAGCTTTGAGTGCAGGGAAAAAAAGATGACCAGAAAGAACTTTTGGGGCAGCAAATATCTCAGTTGCTGTTGACGGGAACTTTGGAACAAAAAGTATATGAGAAGTGACTTCTTGGCAGACTTCAGGCTTTCCTGCCCTCTGTATTCTGTCAAGCCTCATGGTGGATTTTCAGAGAATGCCTTCGGCTACATGAAAAAGGAGTTTCTCCAAGAATGTGGGGAATTCCTTTGGTGCCCGAAAGGAAATATGAGGACTCTGGAGACTGATGAGAGAGACTGAAAATAAGGGTACCGTAATCATCATGTTAGTTCCTGCCATTGTTTCATTTTCTTTTTAAAATAAGATCTGAAAGTGTTTGAGAATTTTTTATGAAGCGTAAGTCAACTTTCTAGCACTTTCAAGTTGAATGCAAGTTTGTGTTATTCAAGTGATAAAAAAGTATAGGTTAGTCCACTCACTCCAGGTCTGTAATTTTTAAAGATAATTAATAAATAGGTTTGATTTGTTACTTACAAGATTCAGACAAAAAAATCATCAGAGAAAGAGTGGTCTAGGGATGTGTTTAATTTAATATAACTAAACACACTTGTAATCTTGTTAATTATAGTCTATTTGTATATTCTTGATAATTAAACTTATCTATGGTATGTGTGTGTGTGAGTATCTGTGTGTGTTCATGATGGGGGAAAAATGGCCTCTTGGAAAGAATGGCATTTTGATGAATCACAGGAAATAGTAAATTATGTGGATTCCGCATAGTTCCCAAGGCTGTGACCAGGATTTTACCTCTGAAATTCATGAACCAAGGTCTGAAGGGAGATTGGCTGGATTACAATTCAGATGTTTTACTTTGGGAGGAGTGCAGGGTGGGGACAGAATTAAATTTTCAGTTATTTCTCCAAACAAAACCCAATGTGACGGCCACCCTTAAGAGGGATAGAATGCATACTTTTGTGATAAAAATTTCTAGCAGTGTGAAGCACAGAGCATTTATTTTAAATAATTGTGGGAAGCCAACCCATTTTAGATAATACTGGCTTTAAAAGAGTTTACGTGGGTGATCATAATAATAGCATTTCAAGACAGAACTTAACTGCACAGTATAAGGCTGACCAAGTACATGAAATGGTAATGAATTCAGTAATAAGAGAACATTCCAGATCTGTGCATACATGCTACACCTCAAGTTTCAGGGGCTCTTAATAAATAAAATGGAAACATTTTTTTTTCTCAATATTCTTCTTTTCCTCTCATTTTAGTTCTCTTGGTTGCCTTGTCAATTAAGTTAATTAAGGCAGAAAATAATTCCCCCAAAGGGACATTGAACTAAAACATTTCAGCAAAATCATTTCTAAGACTTTTAATCTACTCAGAAAATATTAATAACATGCAAGTGGGGGTATACATAAAAAGGAACGCTATAAAACGCTACAGTGTTCTTGGTGCCTATACTCAGACAAAACACTGCATTTACTGTCTCCAGAAAATGCAGGTTAACTGATGCACTTCATCAACGGGCTGTATCACAGCGCCACATATTTGTGGTGCCCCTTAGGCTGTGGGAACTTTTCACTCGACTCTACTCTTTTATAAAAGGTCAAACTCTGAAAAAGAATGGATATATCTATGTGTATAGCGGAATCACGTCATTGTATGCCTGAAACTAACACAACATTGTAAATCAACTATACTTCAACATATTTAAATGTATTTATACATACAGATTAGTCTTTAAAAGCTAAAAAAATAATCAAGTCACTCTATTTTTTAAAAGGGGTATCATACAATAATGAAAATGTAGTTGAGAGTCTCAGTTTTTTATTAGTCAGTTGAGTAGCAGTTGGAAAAAAAAATCTTAAATTCTCTGAGCTCCAATTTCCTCCTCATTTAGTGAAGTCACACGGAGACAGGATGGGTTTTGGCATATTGAAGCTTTAGAATATACTGATCCCATCCAGTAATTAATCTTTAATAAAAATGTAGATGCACTTTGAGTGCATCCCTTCCTCTAGCTCAAGTCTGTGGCAGATGGACTCTTCAGGGTAAAGAAGGAGGCCCAGTGTTGCCATCTGTCTTTCCTTCCAGAAGTCCTTTCTGCCCTGACCTGCTGGTGTCAGCATGAGAGGGAAGGGAGTGAGAAGGACAGAGAAGTCTCACTTAACTCCTGTCTTGAGACACCTCTGCATTCTCTTCCTGAGACTGGGAACATTCCCAGTATCTTCAGGGGCCTCCGCCATGAATGTTGGAAAGCCCGACTGTGACGCTGATGATCAGCTCTGCTCCAGCCCCCTGCTCCCCGCTCAGCCCCTGGAGGTCCAGCTTGGACAGGAGGCAGAGATGCTTCCCCTGGCTCTGCCCCCCCTCTCCTCTGGAACACACACTTTGTCCAGGCATGACTGGTATCCTTGGCTCTGATCTCCGGTGGCCTTGGCCGAGAGCAGCTTGAAGCAGGGTTTTGGTTTCCAGCCCGAGACTGAAGTCAGACCACGCAGTGAGAGCTCTGACTTCTAGCCGCTAGACCGCCGGGTCCAGTGGCCAGTGACAAAGCCCTGGCCCATCAGCTGTGTCGAAACGAATTTCCACATGGAGATGGAAAGCAGTGAAGCAAGTGAGATGCTCATTATTAAGAGGAAAGGGGTGCGTGTGCACAAACACATGGGCCGGCTCAGGGACAGAGTGGCCCCTCGTGGCAGTTTGACTCCACTGTCTGGGGCATTTCTTCCAGGTTTCCTTTGAGCAGTCATTGTGCTCTGCCTCGTTCTGAGTCTGATTTGGTTTATCTCACGGTCCTCCCAGATGTGTGCTCCTCTCCTAGCCAAGATGGGTTCTCATGAAATGACTTATAGGGAGGTTGACAGCACCTACTATGAGGTGGTGCCTTGTCCGTTTTTGACTTCCAAGGAGCCTTTCTGCTGTGCAGTCAGGGAGGTCTCCATGACTTAGAGAATAAGGACTATGTGGTCTTTTAACTCATATCAGGACACGGGCTCAGCTGTTCTCCTGACTGCTGTTCTGGAGTATCTGTCCACGGGTGAGAAACCCTAGCTTCTTAGCTGGGTTCATTTATCTCCTACCTTAGCTCCAACGAAGTCTGAATGTGCAAGGCTGGCCCCAGGCCTCCCTCCGCCTCCTTGACCCTGTGCCCAAAGCAGCTTACCAGCTGTCCATTCTCTGCACTCTCTAAGTGGGGGCCACACACAGTCCCTGTGGCCCTGTCAATGCACAGCCAAGACAGGCAGCCCTCAAGGACTGCTTCTGAGGCTCCTCTCCCTGCTTGAGTTGAGAGGTTAACAGAAAACTATTTTCTTCAAACACATCTCATAAAATTTTCTTCCGTTTTGGTTTCCTTGACGTGCATCACTTTTAACCCTCAGTATACATTCAAGGCCATCTAACTTGATGGTTGGCTGATGAGATGAGATGGTTCGACAATATCATCAACTTGATGGACATGGGTTTGAGCAAGCTCGGGGAGTTAGTGATGGACAGGGAAGCCCGGTGTGCTGCAGTCCACGGGGTCTCAAAGAGTAGGACACAACTCAGCAACTGAACAAAACTGAACTGAACAAGCTCCCATCTTCCTGCTCTGACATTTTACAAATGTTACTGTAGTGTTTGCCTTACAACTTACCCAGCATTCTGCTATCTTTTCACCTTGGTGCCGCAGTTTTAAAAGAATATATTCTTTTTCTTTACAGTTATTTTTATTGAAGTATGATTGACTAATAACATTATATATAACAGTTACAATATAGTGGTTCACAATTTTTAAAAGTTTTGCTCCATTTATAGTTATAAAATATTTGCTATATTCTCCAAGTTGTACAATGCATCCTTGTAGTTTGTTTTCTTTTTGTGTGCTTTTTTTTTAATTTAATTTTTATTTTATTTTGGAGTATAGTTGATTCACAGTGTTGTGTTAGTTTTGGGTGTACAGCATGATTCAGTTATGCTTATATATATATCCATTATTTTTCAAATTCTAAAAGAATATAAGTTAACACAATATTACAAATAATCTAAATTCTGATAGCTTTCAAAATTTTTTATTCTATTCTGTCTTTGTGGTCCCTGTTTATTCATATAA
>SJYC01067699.1:0-25367 GCA_006408675.1 Madoqua kirkii
AAACATCCATAATCAGAGATCAAGATGTCTACGTGGATGGAAATTAGAGTCACTGCCACACCTTTCTTTTAGAAACTGAGGCCACTTTGAGTTTGGAATTCATTGAGACTAACTCTTCAGACCCTGAGCTCCTCTTAAGATTGCAAAATGGTCTCTTTGCGTGTAGATTTCTGATACTAAGGTGGCCATCAGCTGAGTTAACTCTATTCCAATAGAGAACTTTCAGCCTGAACTAGCTTGCCATTGTAAGTGAGAATTCTAACACTGTATCATTTGGCAAAAAGGACCCCCAGGGTCCATGGAAGGATGCGTAGGGTGAAGCTGGCTCAGCTTCTGTGGACAAGCAAACCCTCCTGCTTGCTCACGCGGAAGGATGGCATGTCTTTACTGAAATGTGCAAAGCCAACACACCAGCTGGAGCTGTGTTCACCGGAGGGATGCCTGGGGAACCGATTCGTCATCAGTTTTTCCTCAATGCCTGGTACACTGCCTGGCATTTAGTAAATGCTCAGTAAATGTTGTTGAAGGAATTCATGAATTCTAAAGCTTCAGTCCGAGCTATCTTTTAAGTCAGTACAGAACATGGGGATTCACCGTGTGCCTGCTCAGTCGCTTCAGTCGTCTCCGACTCTTCGTGACCCTCTGGACTGTGGCCCGCCAGGCTCCTCTGTCTGTGGGATTCCCCAGGCGAGGGTACTGGAGAGGGTCGCCATGCCCTCCTCCAGGAGATCTTCCCAACCCAGAGACTAACCCACATCTCTTACGTCCCCGGCACTGGCAATACGATTCTTTACCACTAGTGCTACCTGGGAAGCCCGGGGACTTAGTAGAAGCTTTAAAAAAATAAATAAATAAACTTTCATTTAAGTTTAAATAGAACACAGCAAAAATATAAGAACTATCCTAAATTTATTGAATCGACAATATCCCCAATTTGTTTTAGTTTTTCCCAGTCTCACAAGTCTTTGGATTCATTCCAATGAAACTTCTTAAGCCACTCAACATACACACACAGAGTTTAAATATGGGGACAAGGAGGGAGCAATGAAGAAAAGTCTTTGTATAAATTAAGAAAACTGTTGAAAAGTCCTTTCGGCTTGTCTTGGTGATGTTTGGGGCAGCGTCAAGGAAGGAGGGGTTTTCAGCAGAACCAGAAAAGTGTCCTAGCATCCAGAGCTAAGCGGCAGGAAAGAGAGGACTCTGGGAATCTAGAGTAGAATGGACTGTTGGTGCTGGAAATGAATGTAGCTGAAATGATTCTTTCTGTCCAATAATAAGGTCCCCAAATGGTGACAATAAGGATTGTAAAGGCAGCCATTCCTATCACACTCCTATTCCAGCCCTGATTTACAGAGATAACTTTGCTCAGTAAAAACGCAGCTCTGTCTGAAACTTCAATGCCAAACCTCCAGGGCTCTGGCTTAATTAATCTGGGGATACAAGGCAGGCCCATCTCGTCTTTCAGATGTCATTTTCTTGAAGCCTACAATTAACGTCTCTCTAACAAATAGCCCAGAGAAATGGCTTTGTGGTTTTCCTTTCATACGTTTGGAGATGACGGACAGACAGGCTTTATGACATGTGGTTCTGGGAAGTCTTTTTAATTGACTTGTCTCCAGATGCAGAGAACTTGAGCAGCTAAGTGGTCTGCTGTTTCCTCTGTTGCTTTCCTGACGGAATTTTCTCAAGAGAGGGTGAGCAAATTATGACGTCATTTGTTGATTTCACATGGGCATCAATTGAGCTAATTTGGAGTGTTATTATAATGGATCCTGCATCTTGTGTCTTAAGTTAAAATTTACATAAACAAATATTTTATCAAATGTGCCCTTCAAGTTGGGCATTCATTTTCATGTTAGGTAACCTATTCAAGGATTCCTGACTTCTTCTGGATATACTGCTTTGGATAATCTGTTGGACTTTGAAAATTTCCATATTTTATTTCTCTTTGAACTCAACTCTGCATGCTCCTTGGATTTTACTACTTGGTTTTTAGGACATTTGCAGACCAGAACCTTTCTATTGGTTAATGGTGATATAAACCTGCATCTTCTACTATGCAGTTCCTAGATTCAGACTGTAATAAATCACCAGAGGAGGAATAATGAAAAGCTTCTTTCAGTTCTGTTAGTAAATTACCAAGGATGACTGGGTGCTGCTTCTAGATGCATTATGATTTATACTATTAATGTGGATTGTTTTGGTTTTCTAAAAATAATAAATGACCCAATGAATAGCATTTGGCTAAAGGCATACAAGAAAATAATCCATATTATATAGATTTGTTCAGTGGCATTTAAAAGACCTTGATTAGAATTCAGTCTGGGCTGGAGTGATGAGAATGCAGTTTACTGATGCCTGTTTGAAGTCATTCTATGTGGCAGAGGCTGTAGGGAGTCACAAACAGGAACATTTCTTACTTTCATTGGCTGGATCCAGCTGTCTGGCATTTGAAAGAGAGAAATGAAAAGGTCTGAATGTCACGATCACTGAAACCATTTTCGTGTTTTGGTTTTCATGCTACCTTTGTTGGCTCAGAGTTTCAGCAGTGAGCTGAACTGGCCTTCTCAAGATGCCACGTCCTCATGGCTCCTTGAGCAAAATGCTTGTGTTTTGTATATGGAGCAGGAAGTGTCTTCTCTGACATACTGGTTCACCTACACCCATGTTCCTCTCAAACACCCCAAGAATCATCTCAACAGGCTTAGTGTTTTGGGTTTAGGAGGGATTCCTCAGATGGTATAGGGATATGGACTGGGAGAAAGGCAGGCACAAAGTGATAGTTTTAAATACTTCCATATTTCAGATGGCAACAGACATTTGATGGGTTTTGTCAATGGATTGGTGAAATCTATGGTGTTGGAAAGGCAAAAATTTTGCTGGGCAGATTTATTCACCAGGATCAGGTTTAAATATCTCTCCATAGAATCATGTTGAAAACATGATTTCACACATATACACAGCCATCACTGAGTGAGCAAACATCTGGTCACTGCTGTTAGGGAACTGAGAGGTAATATACACAAAAGCCACATTAAACTATGACTGATATTCTTAACTTTGTGTGTGTGTGTGTGTGTGCGTGCGCGCACATGTGCATGTGTCATACAAAAGGGGGTGCCATTGACAGATCATTTTGCCATGGTGGGTTCAGAGAGGGCACTATATATTATCTAGATTCAGTAGGAAAGGTCAAGCATGAAGGTAGAGATGATATTCTGAAGGAGAGAGAGAAAAGCCAGAAAAACTGACTAATCTAGAGCTAGGAGAATCAAGTACTGTTTCAATCAGTTCCAAGTACAAAAATGTCTTTTTGAATTATTCTCCTATAGCCTTCTCACATTTAAAAGATTCCTTCTTTCATTCATTAATCCTTAAGCATTTTATATGATGTGCATATATCAATGTTTTCTTAGGTGTGAGGGATTCAAAGATAAGCATGCTGCTGCTAAGTCGCTTCAGTCGTGTCCGACTCTGTGCGACCCCATAGACAGCAGCCCACCAGGCTTCCCCATCCCTGGGATTCTCCAGGCAAGAACACTGGAGTGGGTTGCCATTTCCTTCTCCAATGCATGAAAGTGAAAAGTGAAAGTGAAGTCACTCAGTCGTGTCCTACCCTCAGCGACTCCATGGACTACAGTCTACCAGGCTCCTCCCTCCATGGGATTTTCCAGGCAAGAGTACTGGAGTGGGGTGCCATTGCCTTCTCCAAAAGATAAGCATACAAAATTACAAAATGAAAAACACTTCCCAAAAGTATACAGTAAGGAGGTGGCACCACTGAAACAGTTATAATCTTCCAATGATCACTATGCTATGCTATGCTAAGTTACTTCAGTCGTGTCCGACTCTGTGCGACCCCATAGACAGCAGCCCACCAGGCTTCCCCATCCCTGGGCTTCTCCAGGCAAGAACACTGAAGTGGGTTGCCATTTCCTTCTCCAATGCAGGAAAGTGAAAAGTGAAAGTAAAGTTGTTCAGTTGCATCGACTCTTAGCGACCCCATGGACTGCAGCCCACCAGGTTCCTCCGTCCATAGTATTTTCCAGGCAAGAGTACTGGAGTGGGGTGCCATTGCCTTCTCCAGTGATCACTACTGGTACACAAAAGTGTATTAAACAGTTAAAGTGTGAAAGTTAGGCAAAATGTCACTTGCGTTTTGAGGGAAAAGATTAAATATGTTGTTTAAAAACTTTATTAATTCTTGACTGTATATGTTTTTAATAGGATAACTAGCTAACAGGCTCTTATATTTATTTTCTGACGAAGAAGGTATCTAGTGAATAATCAAACAGGAATATTTCAGAAATTTAAGTTGGAAACTATTGAAAGAAAACAAAATTAAAATTGCCTTTGCTAGGAGCCAGAGTTCCCAATGTCTCCCTGAATAGATAAGCAGCAAAATAATTCTACTTGCTTTTTAAAATTGTAGTGATTTTGAACTATTGAATTTCTGTTTCATACTCTGTTTTAGTATGGTTCCTCTAGTAATAATTGTCTCTGGGAAATGAAGAATATCTGTCTTTCTGATGGGAAAAGAGAAAGCATTAATTAGCCTAGAATTACTATTGTGAAAACATGAAAATGGAAGAGATTTAGCTTCAAATTTACCCATCTGTAAAATGGGAATGATAGTAGGACACACCTCACAGCCCTACTGTGATGTTTCAATGAGAAAAAAATGCACTTGAAGACACAGAACAGTGCCCAGAATATAGTAAGAGCTCAGTTAGGTTCCTCCAGCTATTTTTGTTTATACATTAGTAAATATAATCTAAATTTTAAAAAACTAGCAGATGAAAGTCCAAGATACGGGCACACCTATGTCAACTTAAAAAAAAAATATTTACAACCTAAAAGTTGAGCTATGTTTTATTCAGTGACAATGTTTAGAACTTCAAGCCCAGAAGACAGCACTTCAAGTGACCTTGAGAGAACTGCTCCAAAGGAACGAAGGGAGGAGCCAGGTTTTACAGAGGTTTACGACAAAGGGCAGGTAGTTTTAACCTCAAAAGATTATTGTTACTTAAAGAAAGCCAGATATCCCAAGTTAAGGAGTTTAGGACTTTTCTAGGTATAGAAAGGTGCAGGAGTCTGGGCTCACTGCCTTAGTCCCCTTCATATGCATCTCAGCTATCCTGGGCCAGTCTCCCATCCCACACTCCCCTGTGCTCCCTGTAGGGAGAGGCTGCAATCTGATGACTGCTAGAGGGCAGGTATTCTTCCTGAGGGCCCCTATGGCTCAGGAGCTCATATGCAAGGACTGGAATCGCTGATAGCTGTGATATCCTTGTTTTCTAACACGGCAGAAAGAACTCCATTTCTCAGGCTTCCCCAGAGCCTCGGCAACAAAGAATGCACCTGCAATGCAGAAGATTCAGGAGACCAGATCCGATCCCTGGGTTGGAAAGATCCCCTGGAGGAGGGCGGTTTTCTTGTCTGGAGAATCCCATGGGCAGAGCAGCCTAGTGGGCTACAGTCCACGGGATTGTAAAGTCAGATAAGAGTGAAGCGACTTGCATGCATGCACTCCATTTCTCTGAATGTTTAATTCCATAAGGCAGGCCTCTTGGACTTATTTTCTGAATTAGTGTCTGGGGTTTCTTTTGTTGCAGTTTCTGTCTGGAGGCCATATGCCTGCAGTGGTGATGGCATGGCCCTTTGGGAGTTAATATCAAGTCTGTTCTGTTTAACCCAATGAATTCACAGCACTGCTACTCTGGGTATAAGCCGCTTCTGAAATTAGGCAAAAAAAAAAAAAAAAAGATAAAGCTGGGTCATACCAAGAATGCTCTTTTCCCTAAAAGATATTCTGGCTTCCCAGTAATACCAGCTGGGTGTTCTCCCTAACCTCCTGGCTGCACATATGTGACGAATAATTGTGATTTAGCGAAGAAGAAAAAAAATGAATGGGAATGGGACAAATTGAAGCAATTAACTAAAAGATGTAAAAGAGAAAGGAGACTCAGACTTAGCCCCTGGACCTTGTGGGTAGGAAACCCTCGGTGCTGGTTAAAGTAACGGTAATAACCACTTTCCCTGTTTGCAGACTGTTATCAGTGGTTAAGGGCCTTATGATTTTCGCTAGAGACAGGGAAGGAATGCTAACATATGAAACCAAGCAAAGAAGTGGCAAATAATTGAGCCTTGAGGGATCCTTTGGAGGGTGCCTGTCATTTAGGGGAATGCACTTTTGATATTCATCTAGCTGGTTTCTGAGCGTCTGTTTGCAGGAAATGAAATGCTGGATCTCCATGTTTGCAAAGGGGAGGAGAGGAGTGGGTAGTGTACACAGAAGTAATCAAAGCCTTTTTAACATTAAAAATGACTGAAGAATGTTTGGAGCTGGAGACACAATGATGCAAATCAAATGTTGTAACAGTATTCTGCCTGGTGACCCTGGAAGCTTTAGCCATTCTGCTTGGAAGTGGGTGGTCAGCATCAGAGCGTCTGACTCAGTGCAGAGAGGCCAGGAAACCTGGAGGCTATGCAGATTACTGGGAAAGATGGTTTAATACTGGGGTGAGGTGTGTGACCCCCCGGACTAGAACCGTTTTGAATGCACTCCATCCCAGTGTTACAACCCTTCCAAAATGATAGATGTCAGCAAGAACAAGACCCCAGATTTGTGACAGTGGGTCTTTACAACCTGAATCAAGAGCCCTTCAGTCAGTGAGTTGCTTTCTTTATTTTATTTTTCCCATGAGATATTTTAATCTACAGTGTTGTTAGCTTCTGCTGTACAGCAAAGTGATTCAGATATATAATATTCTTCTCTTTTATGGCTTATCACAGGCGATTGAATGTAGTTCCCTGTGCTATACAGTAGGACCTTGTTGTTTATCCATCCTATATATAACTTTTCCATCTAGTGAGTTGCTTTATAATGAGAATACATCCATGAAGTTGTCAAAGACATCCGTGATGTCCTGCAGAGATCTCCTCCTGTTTTGAATTTTCCAGGAATTTTGCAAGATGGTTTTTAAACATAGTCATTCTTCTGCTATGTGCATGTGTACCAAGTTGCTCAGTCATGTCCAACTCTGAGCCCGTGGACTGTAGCCCGACAGGCTTCTCTGTCTATGGAGATTCTCCAGGCAAGAATACTGGAATGGGTTGCCATGCCCTCCGCTAGGGGATCTCCCCAACCCAGGGATCAAAACCAGGTCTCCCACATTGCAGGTGGATTCTTTACTATACTACAGAAACTCGTAATTAAATAAATTATATTTAAGAAAGGCAACACTCAAAATTCACCACTTCATAATGATTTTACTGGATTTTGCCATTACCTGGGCTCTTGGGGTTCTTAGCATTTATTATATCATTTTGGTTAAAATATCTAAAAATGGGGTACAACGGCTCATTTCTCCTGACTCTGCATTTTGCGATGAGATGTTGGTAGCTTGAAATTGGCTTTCTGCTCACCACTTGAAAGGCCTTACTCCCACCCATGGGAAAGCAGTAGCCGGGCAGTTATTCTGAAGGCTTCACAGAAGCGGTTGATAAAGTGTGTATAGGCAACGCCCTTTAGGTCTTCTGCCCATTTTTTGATTGGGTGGGTTTCTTTTTTCTTCCTTTTTCTTGTCATATTGTGGTGACGGGCTCACAGAGAGAACAGACGTGTAGTTGCCAAAGAGGGCAGGGGGAAGGATGGGCTGGGAATTTGGGTTGGTAGATGCACTATTATGTATAGAAAAGATGGACCACAAGGGCCTACTGTATAACACAGGGAACTATAGTTAATATCCGGGGATAAACCATAATGGAAAATTATATGGAAAATAATGCATATATGTATAGTTGGGTCACTTTGCTCTCCAGCAGAAAGTAACATAATATTGTGGATAAACTATACTTCAACTTAAAAAAATGTAATGCTGTCTGTTAACATCTGCCTCTTGGTCATCCCTCCACTGGGTTTCCTTTTAGTGGCTCCATTTCTTACTGTTTAAGGACCAACTTCTGTTACACAAAACCTCTGCCAGAAGACCCTGGGCCCCCGGTGGTCAGAAGCACCGAACTTAGACAGGACCATGGACGTGGGCAGAACTCAAGTTCTGGTTTCAGTAGTCTAGAGTGAGGGTTGGACAATGGGAGTCTGTAAGCCTCCCAGGTGAAGCTCCTCTGAAGGCAAGGTTGAGAACCACTAACTAGGCCAGGAAAACTACCATTTATTTTTGGTCTTCTCCTCTCTTTGGGTCTCCTCTTCCCCTGGTTACCCTGCTGCCTTCCCACGTCACTTGTGTTCACCTTCTTAGTCATTCTTCCCTCACCTCTGAGTCGATGGCACAGTTTCAGGATTGCACAGGCCCCAGAGAGGCTCATCACCAAACCAGAGAGGGTGTCTTTCCCAAAAGTTCCGTTACAAGCCGCAGGGGAGGACTTGAATGGCTGTGGCTTGGAGCCCGTGCGTTCACCTTACAGGCAGTCCGTGGGTGATCGTCCCCTGCCCCGTGATGGTCCTGTGCCAGGGCCAGCCCCGAAGACCGGTGCCGAGCACATCTGTGTGCTTCCGCTCCGCTGGCTTGGGTGGGCCTTGCTGGAATCATGTGTTAAAGGCTTCATTTAAAATATATTTATTTGTTAATTTTTGGCTGTGCTGGGCCTTCGTTGCTGTCTCTAGTTGTGATGAGCGGAAGCCACTCTTTGTCACAGTAAGCAAGCTTCTCACTGCGGTGGCTTCTCGTGTTGCAGAACATGGGCTTTAGGCTCGATGGCTCAGCCGCTCTGAGGCACGTGGGATCCTTTCAGATTAGGGGTTGGACCTGTGACCCCTGCATTGGCAGGCGGGTTCTCAACCACTGGACCACCAGGGAAGTCTCTAAAGACTTCATCTACTTATCAGTGAACACGTGGTGGCAGTCCTAAAATCGTTTCCAGTTCGAGTCTGGTCTTCTGTGAGGATCTTACTAGAATGAAAGTGATTCTTCTTGCATACATATTTGATTACTAATTGATGATATTAATAGATTAATATCATTTCAAATATTATAACCATAACACAAAGACATCTTCATTCTTCTTACTGAGCATTGGCGGCCAGAGAAAGTCAAAAGTTATAGTGGAAAAACTCCTAAGATCTCATCTCTGATCCGTCTCTCACTCACTTTGCAGCCTTGAATGAGTCCCTAAGCAGTTCTCTATCAGCTGACTTGTCTGTGAAACAGAGATTAAAATACCTGTCTATTTATCTCACAGGGGTATTAGGGGGATTAAATGAGATCATGTTGATGAGATAATTTTGAAAAGCATCTCAACCTACAGCTGTAAACGTATTATTCATATACTGGCTAGCCAAGTGGTATTAGCTGTTACAAGTAAAGATAGCAAGCATACAGATGCATGTGTTCAGATGATTGTTTGTGACATAAATAAGTTTTCTCCTGATACCTATTCTTTCAGGCTCAGGTCTGATTTAGTTTCAGATTTCAGTCAGAATTTTATTGAAAATCTTAGAATGATTTTTTTTTTCTAATTTTATCATTCTTAACTGGTAAGTATGTCATCAAAATTGAACCACAAATGTATTAATATGAAATCAAAATGCAGGCATATAGGACTAGACAGAATGTATTTTCCATAAATAACTTCATTTGGGATTTGGAATAAGATCACTCATTTATTTTATGATTTCTTTGAAGTGGGTTTGCTGGTTTAATAACTTTAACATGCATTTCTCAACTTAAGAGTATCTTCTTTGTCCTGTCTGCCTAGATACTTTCTCTTGGAGTGTTAGTTGCTCAGTCGTGTCCGACTCTTTGCGACCCCCATGTCTGTAGCCGGCCAGACTCCTCTGTCCATGGAATTCTCCAGGCAAGAATACTGGAGTGGGCTGCCATTCCCCTCTCCAGGGGATCTTCCTGACCCAGAGATTGGACCCGGTCTCCCGCATTGCAGGCAGATTCTTTACCTTCTCAGTTACCAGGAAAGCCCGCTATCTCTCAGCGTCAACCTCAAATCTGTAGCCTTTTTTGAATCACAGTGATGACATTCCTTGTGCCAATCTCTGTATTTTTCTCTGGGTTTTCTGAGAATCTCTCTCTCTCTCTCACACACACACAAGCTCACATATAGAGGACATGTCAGTTTTTATATGGTTTATTTGTTCATCAGTTCAGTTCAGTTCAGTTCAGTCAGTCGTGTCTGACTCTTTGTGACCCCATGAATCGCAGCACGTCAGGCCTCCCTGTCCATCACCCTCTCCCGGAGTTCACTCAGACTCATGTCCATCGAGTTTGGTGATGCCATCCAGCCATCTCATCCTCTGTCGTCCCCTTCTCCTCCTGCCCCTAATCCCTCCCAGCAACAGAGTCTTTTCCAATGAGTCAGCTTTTCGCATGAGGTGGCCAAAGGATTGGAGTTTCAGCTTCAGCATCAGTCCTTCCAGTGAACACCCAGGACTGATCTCCTTAGGATGAACTGGTTGGATCTCCTTGCAGTCCAAGGGACTCTCAAGAGTCTTCTCCAACATCACATTCAAAAGCATCAATTCTGTCAGCTTTCTTCACAGTCCAACTCTCACATCCATACATGACCACTGGAAAAACCATAGCCTTGACTAGACGGACCTTTGTTGGCAAAGTAATATCTCTGCTTTTGAATATGCTGTCTAGGTTGGTCATAACTTTCCTTCCAAGGAGTAAGCATCTTTTAATTTCCCCATGTATTTTTCCATCCCCTGGCACCTAAGAGAGCTGATATGTACCCATAACCTAGTAAATACCAAATGACTGATTGAATCAGAAAATACATTTTTTGAGGGTGGAGAAAAGTTAGAGTTACAAGGAAAAAAAGGATCAAAGGGAAATGTCTAAATTTTATTTCAGATTCATAGAGATATGTGCCTCCTCGATCAACAGGACTTTACTGACCTTTCACTACAGTCAGATACCAAGGTGCAGATGAGAGTTAGCAGTGATGAGCACAGATGCTGTGTGATCCGCACTGAGGGAGATAAGCACGCGATCAAGCGTTTCAATATAGGGGACTCAATCAGAGTGACCAAGGAGACGGCCTTTCATCTGAGACCTGGGGAAGAGTAAGTTTTACAGGAACCCAGAAGGGAGCATTTCTGATGAGAAGCAGTGAGAGAGAAGGGGCCCCCCAGCCCGGTGTGGGCACCTGCTTCACAGGACCTCAGTCTACAGAGGACAGGAATTGGGAGTGAACTGGGCTTTCAGATGAGGAAAGGCACCAACACTGTGTAGGTGTGTAATTGCTTTTTAACAAAATCTTGTATTTTTTAAATTAATTTTTATTGCATATACTTGCTTCCCCTTTTGGATTTCTCTCCCGTTTAGGTCCTGCAGAGCATTGAACAGAGTCCCCTACTATATACAGTCTATTTTCATTAGTTGCCTATTTTATACACAGTATCAATGGTGTATATGTGTCAATCCCAATCTCCCAATTCCTCCCCCCCACCACCTCTTTCCCCCGTGGTGTATATACCATGGAATATTGCTCAGTCGTAAAACAGAATGAAATTGGGTCATTTGTAGGGACATGGATGAACCTAGAGACCGTCATGCAGAGTGAAGTAAGTCAGAAAGAAAAAAACAAATATCGTATATTAATGCATATATGTGGAATCTAGAAAAATTGTAGAGACGACCTTGTTTGCAGAACAGAAATAGAGACACAGACACAGAAAATATCTTGTGCTTTAAGAAGCCTATTATCATAAATATGGCTTGTTCTGACTAGTGGCAAGAGTTGCTTATTTTCTACCATCTAATTTGTGGCTCTGCGCCTGGTAGGCTTACAGGTGTCCAAGCCAGCTGCACTCTGGATGAAAGAAAGCACGCTAGAAAAATGAAATCTCACACTGAGGGGCTCCTGTGTGCCTGATACTGTCACAGTTAATCTGGTGGCTTTGCTTATGTCAGCTCGTTTCAGTCCTCACCACAAGCCTAGGAGATTTTTGTCCCCTTTGCACAGATGAGGAGATGGAGGCACAGAGGATTAAGTACATTGTCCACATCACACACATTGGTAAGTAAGCCACAGAGCCAAGGTCAAAGGCAGGCAGTGAGACTCCAAGTCTCATACTGAACACAGCCCTGTGTCTCTGTTGAGCTGCTTGTCCTAGGTCTGCAAAGAGTACGTATGAGTGCGGGGCATGGGGACGTGTTATTTTGAAAATAATAAAAAAGGACCCGGAATAGTGATGTCCTTAACATTATACAGCAAATCAGTGCCCAGAAATCTTTATCTTTTAATCCAGTGTGATAACCTTTAAATCATACTTTCCTGCCCCTGCTGGCTTTAACTGGAGAAGTTCATTTTGTTCCTGAGCTAATGACTCTCTGGGTCAGATATCAGACACGTGGTGCCTGGGTGGAAGGGATGTGTTCATTTTAGTCTTCGTTATTGTTGTGATTAAAGTTATGTTATGTGTTTGGTATTCTGTGTTGGCTGCGGGAACAGATTCCTGTTTCCTGAAAGAAAACAAAACAGCGCCCACAGCCTATGTGGGGAAACTCTTGTCCATCTTTCCTTCCTAACTTCCTTCCCTCCTTCCTTGCTACCTTTTTTTCCTTTCTCTGTCTCTCTCTTTTTCAACTGTGCAATTAGGAAAACTTGTGATTAAAAAAAATCACAAGTGAACGTTGCCATCACACAAGCATTTTTTTGCAGTTTTGAATAAAATCACAGCCCAATAAAGACGGTCTGAAGACTCACAATACTCACAAACTTCAGGTGCTTCCACCAACAAGTCACACACAGAGGGAAATTGAAATTTTTAGAAGACATTTAATTATCATTTATCTTATATGAACAACAATGCAAATTTCAAGTGAACTACCTAGTTATGCCCATAAAACAGACGTTTGCCTAGAGCGGCCTGCTTCATGGAGAGTAAATGGAAACAAGTGCTGTGTGGTACACGGTGACATGCATGGTTTCACACATACAATAGCGTATGTGCAAAATCATAGACTTGTACTCTATTGATTTTTTCCTGAATGGGTATTACTTCCTGCATCTTCAAGATGGCAAGTTAGCGGTTGCTTTATCTAAATTGCCTCGCTTAAGAGATTTGCCCTGTTTGTATGGGGGAGGGGTAAGGGTATATGAAAGATGTCCTCTGAAGTATTAAAAACACTTCAGTGAACCCTTGGGAGCACTGAAAATCAAACAAGTTTCATCAGATGAGTGCTGTGTTCACTGGCATCTTGGAAACACATTATTTTGACTTGAGGAGACAACACCTAAAGTACAGTGTGATCCACTAAAATACCTTTCCAATTTTAATACAGAGTCTAGATGTGTGGGGATTCAGGTTTTTTTTTTTTTAAATTTTGTCCCTTTTCTATTCTATCACTGTTTAAACAAACTAATAATTGCTTTATCTAAATTGCCTCGCTTAAGAGATTTGCCCTGTTTGTATGGGGGAGGGGTAAGGGTATATGAAAGATGTCCTCTGAAGTATTAAAAACCCTTCAGTGAACCCTTGGGAGCACTGAAAATCAAACAAGTTTCATCAGATGAGTGCTGTGTTCACTGGCATCTTGGAAACACATTATTTTGACTTGAGGAGACAACACCTAAAGTACAGTGTGATCCACTAAAATACCTTTCCAATTTTAATACAGAGTCTAGATGTGTGGGGATTCAGGTTTTTTTTTTTTTAAATTTTGTCCCTTTTCTATTCTATCACTGTTTAAACAAACTAATATAAACTTTTACAATTTTAATAGAGAGTTTAGATAGATATTCTGAATTTTATTATTGTTCTCTTATTTCTTTTACTAACCCTCTTTAAGCAAATAAACAAAAAATGCAAAAGTGATAATCACTCAGTCATGTCCAACTCTTTGCGACCCCATGGACTATAGCCCACCAGGCCCCTCTGTCCATGGGATTTCCTAGGCAAAAATACTGGAGTAGGTAGTCATTCTCTTCTCCAGGGGATCGTCCCGACTCAGGGATAGAACCTAAGTCTTCTGCATTGCAGGCAGATTCTTTACCATCTGAGTCACCAGGGAAGCCTCACACAAAATCTAGGGTTGATCAATGAAAGAAAAAGTCACACACACACTTCATTATTAGATGATCCTTATGATGAAAAAAAAAACAGAATAGTTGATGTACAAAATGCAAAAGAGAGTGGCTTAGTGAAGCTCACCTTCACCTCTCTTTAGGTCTCTAGGCTGCCATGGCATAGATGATGTATTCTGTCAAATTAACAATGCCTTAAATTTGGAGATGCTACTCGAAAAAGATGCTACTCCTAAAGGGAAGCTGATCTCTGCCATGACAGCTGTTACATTCTGGTTTCATAAATGAGTCAAGGTTGTATTTTAGTTTTGTGTGTTTCAGTGAGAAGTGAAACCATTACGTGGAAATAACCCTGTCTTAGGAATCACACATGGTCCTCTCGCAGCTCGTGGTTCCCTGTGGAAGTCTCCCACTCCATCCATCCCTGACTCTGGACACCCACTCCTGCACATCTCTCTTAGCTGAAGATACTGACTCCTTTAAGATGGGGAAAGGCTGCAGACAGTGATTTCAATAACATGAATGATTCTTTATGACACTCTTAAATTGATTTGCCAAGAAGGATTCCTCTCAGCCTACAAAGATGCTTTAAAAATCAATGTTGATGGCTAGTTACATTTATTGTGATTCAAAATGTTGTGTATGGGTATGTGCCTAGGAGTCAAATGGTAGCATGATATTGTTAGCATAAAATATCTGATTCCATACTGGAGTGTGAACTCCTTCATGTCCGTTGACTTAATGAACTTCCCTACCTGCCCAGTGCTTAACTCATTATCTGGTGGTGTACAGTAGTAGCTGAGAATTTGTATAATTAGGAATCAACTACCCAAGTTCAAATTCTGGCTCTTATGCTAGATAATACTGGGATCAATGTTTTTAGTGTCTCAACTGTAAAGTGTGATCAATATTATTACTTACCTCCTAGAATCAAATAAGATAATGCGAACAGGGTACTTAGCCCAATACATGTTAGTTTAACCATATAATATAGCTGTTACCCTGAGGTGGTTAGTTACTAGGAAATTACAATGGCAAAAAATCTAAATGTGAGACAGAATTCTCACTTTGCTTGAAAAGTAAAAACATGTAAGCCAGAAAGACTCCAGATATATTCAATAGCCCCTGTTAGGCTCTGAAGGAGGGTCATGAGTGATACAGAGGCCCACAGCGACTGCTCTCTGCTTTGGAACTTTTGTTAAACCACCCAGGCCTTGAAACACAGAAGGAAATTTTGCTGTCGAGGACAATCTTTTGATGCCTTAGCCATGTTAACATACAAGTGTGATTCTGTGCCTGTGTCTGGAGTCTAAGTGGGAAAGTTTGGAAGGAGAGGGGCATTTCAGAGGTTAGAGCTGGGGGACCAGTGGGGGGTGTCCATCCCTGGCTGTTCAGCATCACCATCCTGCTGCAAAGGACTTTGAACAGTCCTTAGTCTTGAGAGCCTGGAGGAGAAACATGTTTTCTCGCTGGCTCAGATTACCTTGTTCTGGTTAAATGAAAAAGTATGAGCGTCCGTTCCTTGTCACCACAATTCCAGCTGTCGAAGGCAATGCTTGTGGAGCAGAGATATATGATCTGGTGACTTCTGAGGTTGGGGGGAAAAAAAAAGAAAGAAATGATGTGTTTGCCAAGGGGGAGGAGGTGCAGGAGGGATTGACTGGGAGATTGGGGCTAGCAGATGCAAGCTATTATATACAGGATGGATAAACAAGATCCTACTGTGTAGCACAGGAAACTATATTTGATATCCTGTGATAAGCCATAATGGAAAAGAATGCAAAAAAGAATGTATATATATGTATAAATGAGTCACTATGCTGTAGAGCAGAAATTAGCATGACACTATAAATCAGCGCTACCTCGATAAAATATAAATAAATGAATACTGTAAAAAATGTTACAGAGCAAACCTCCCCGTCTCTGACACGGGGTTTCTACCTTCTGTGGGGCCAGGAAGGTCAAGGGAGAGGGTCCTGAGAGCAGATGGTTTTCAGTGAGTGCTCAGCCCAGCCCACTGCAGCTGTGAGCACAGAGCTCTGCCATTCAGAGGGACAGGTTCGGAAGACAGGCCCCTCCAGGAGAAAAGCGGGCTGGAGAGCTTGGTGTCTGCCCCGAGCTTGTGTTACAGTAACTACAGCAGTGCCCGGACCCTCAGGGTAAGGCGGCTGTGCACACCACCCTAGGCTGTTTGGTTCACACTTACACCTTGGTCCCTCAGAGCTTTGTCCACTCCTCTTTCTGACTCAGATCCAACTCCTTTTTGCTGTTCTCCAGAACTCCAGAGTCAGAGACAACATCTCTTTAATCAAACTCTTCTTGGTCTTTCTTTCACTTTTTCACTCAAACCCAGGTGTCTCTGAAGACACTGCTTCCCTTCCAGCGGTCTCACACGCGGGGCCCACACCCGGCCAGTTCCAGAGGGCCTTCCTTGGTGCTGCTGTCAGGCCGTTCTCTCTCCCTCTTCTGTAAAAACCCCACTTTCGAGTCTCGTGAGTCTTCAAACGGTATCAGCCACCTCCCACCCATCCTTCAGCCTTTACCTCCCCTTCCAGGTCACTCACATCCCACATGAGTCCTGCCACCTTCCTTGTAACACTGGCCGCTCTGCTCCTTGACTTCAGTGGTTCCTGCTCCAGTGAGTTTCGTCTCTCTTCTTCCTTAACCACTCATCCAACGGCCATATCCTGGACCTTTGCTGCTGCTGCTAAGTCGGTCGTGTCTGACTCTGTGCGACCCCCTAGACGGCAGCCCACCAGGCTCCCCCGCCACTGGGATTCTCTAGGCAAGAACACTGGAGTGGGTTGCCATTTCCTTCTCCAATGCACGAAAGTGAAATCACTCAGTCGTGTCCAACTCTTAGCGACCCCGTGGACTGCAGCCCACCAGGCTCCTCTATCCATGGGATTTTCCAGGCAAGAGTACTGGAGTGGGGTGCCATTTTTATTACCAATTTCTGAAAGCCCTCTATAATCCCAATTCCAGTGGTTCTCCTCTTGGGTCATGTCTCTATTTTTCTAGCTCATAATTTGGAGATTCTGATTTCAACACTTAAAACAAGATCTCATTAAAATACCGAACCAGTGCTTCAGTAGTTTTTTCTTTGTTGCCCATTTTCCTCCTTCCCCTTCATCCCTCCATCCTCTGCTTAGGTTTCATGGGAAATCTTTATAACTCTTGTATACAAGGATACAAACTTCCTTGTCCCACACTTATTCCTTTGAATAACCCTGGTGAAATTCTAACCCTGGCCAGCCAGCTCTCTCTCTTCCTGTCTCTCTCTCTTTTTTCATTTTCGCTGCATGAGTTCTTGGTCCTGGCATGCAGGGATCTCCAGTTGTAGCACACAGGGGCTTCTCACCTTGTGGAGCACAGGCTCAGTAGTTGTAGCTCTTGAGCTTAGTTGCCATGAGGCATGTGGGATCTTCCTGGACCAGGGATTGAACCCATGTCCCCTGCATTGGCAGGCGAATTTTTAATGCCTGGACCAGTAGAAAAATCCCTTCTGTCTCTCTTTTAACTCTTGTGACCTGGCTGGAGAAAAACATTCTACCTGTTACCTGGTCTTACTTGAAATTCATAGCACCACCCCACCAAGCCATCCTTTAGTGCAACTATACAATATAGGATTTCTCGGTTCCAGTCAATGTTCCCCCTCTCCCTGATGACTAGTGGGTGCATTTTATCTTTTCTTTGCTTACAGTTTCACTGAAAACATAGACGCGAAGTGAAAACCGCTCAGTTGTATCGGACTCTTACACAACGCCATGGACTGTAGCCTGCCAGGCTCCTCTGTCCATGGAATTCTCCAGGGATGGTAAAGAATCCACCTGCAATGCAGGGGACCTAGGTTTGATCTCTGGTTTGGGAAGATCCCCAGAAAAAGGAAATAGCTACCTACTCCAATATTCTGACCTAGAGAATTCCACGGACAGAGGAGCATGGCAGGTTACAGTCCAACTGGTTGCAAAGAGTCAGACATGACTGAGCGACTTTCACTTTATGCAAACACAGAAGCAAACAAGCAAAAGAAAAATTTAAAAATGCTCCCGCTATCATATCTTCCAATAGAGTTATTCTTCTCAATGTGCAGACACGCTGTAGGGTTTTTTGTCTTAAGTCCATTTTGTTTTCAGAGACTGCCTAATCTCTCTGCCCAATTTTATTCCTTATTTAAAATTTTTATTTATTTAATTTTTAAATTATTGTTTATTTTTAACTAGATGGTTTTTTCTGCCCAATTTTGACTTATTATCTATTTATTTTTGTGGAGCATTTTTAAAGTCTTTATTGAATTTGTTACAACATTGCTTCTGTTTTATGTTTGGCGTGTAGGATCTTAGTTCCCAGACCGAGGATCAAACCCACACCCCTTGCATTAGAAGGTGAAGTCTTAATCACTGAACCAGTAGGGAAGTCCCTCTCTGCCCATTTTTAAAGCAAAACCCCCTAAGAGTCAGACCCCTTCACTGTGTGCACTCGCCAGCCTCCTGCCCTCCTGAAGCCACTCTCATCACGTGCTCATCGCCCCCGTGTTGTCAGGGTCACTAAGCACGTCTTGTCACCCCATCCGTGGGCCATTTCCATCTCGTCGTACTTTTATCACTGGGCAACATTTGACATACTTGACTGAGTCTTACTTCTTAAAAGGAGGATTATTTGACACTATTCTCCTTTTCGCCCTCACTAGCTCCCTACCTGCTTCTTCTCTGTCTTCCTGGCTGAGTGTCTCCTATTCCCATACTGGAGGACTCCAGAGGGAAGTCCTGGATTCCCTGGATGCCTTGATTATGACCTTGGTCAGCTTATCAAAATTTGCATCTTTAAACATCTATATATTGATGATTCCCGTATGTGTCATCCTAAGCCTGGGTTCACAACTAAAGAAAAGAATTTGTGGAAACCTGGAAACCAGCATCTCCATTTTGGATGTTAAATAGAAATTCCACATTTAACCTGTTCAAAACAAGTCATTCTTTGCCGCTCAAGCTTGCCTTATCTTTAGTCCTTCCAACCTCCATGAAGGGCAGCTCTGTGCTTCTACTCGACTCAGGTACAACCTCGGCTTCTCTCTCTGTCTCACGTGGCACATGGACACAATCAATAAATATCAATGGCTGTGTCTGATCATTGCTCACCATTTTCATCTCTACAAACCCAGTCCAAATCAGCATAATCCTTTGCCTATATTATTACAATAACTTTTAAACCAATGACCCTGTTTCTGCTCATTTAAGATCTGTTTTTCACTTGAGTCATTTTTTGCCGCTCAAGCTTGCCTTATCTTTAGTCCTTCCAACCTCCATGAAGGGCAGCTCTGTGCTTCTACTCGACTCAGGTACAACCTCGGCTTCTCTCTCTGTCTCACGTGGCACATGGACACAATCAATAAATATCAATGGCTGTGTCTGATCATTGCTCACCATTTTCATCTCTACAAACCCAGTCCAAATCAGCATAATCCTTTGCCTATATTATTACAATAACTTTTAAACCAATGACCCTGTTTCTGCTCATTTAAGATCTGTTTTTCACTTGTTGGCCAAAGTAAAACTTTTTCAAATTTTGAATTTTTATTGGCATATAGTTACTTTACAATGTTTTGTTAGTTTCTACTGTACAGGAAAATGCATCAGCCATACGTCTACATATATCTTCTTTCTTTTGGATTCCTTTCCCATTTAGGTCATCACAGAGTACAGAGTTCCCTGTGCTATATAGTAGGTTCTCATTAATTACTTATTTTATACAGAGTAGTGTATAGATGTCAGTCCCAATCTCCCAGCTCATCCCAGTCTGCTCTTCGTCCTTGGTGCCATATGTTTGTTCTCTATAACTGTGGCTCTAATTTCTGCTTTGCAGATAGGTTCATCAGTACCATTTTGCTAGATTTCACATATATATGTTAATATATGATATTTATTTTTCTCTTTCTGACTTACTTCCATATTATGGCAGTCTCTAGGCCCATCCACAGTTCTGCAAATGACACAATATTGTTCCTTTTTGTGACTGAGTAATATTCCATTGTGTATATGTGCCACATCTTCTTTATCTATTCCTCTGTTGATGGGCATTTGGGTTGTTTCCATGTCCTGGTTATTGTAAATAGTTCTGTGATGAACACTGGAGTACATTTATCTTTTTCAGACTAGATCTTTTAAAACACATATCAGTTCATGTAATTTTTCTGCACCAAACCTCCCCAAAATTTCTCATCTCATTCAAAATAACAGCAGACATTTTTTTAAAATAAACATCTATGAGGCTGTGTTACTTTTCTGCCTGCCTTCTCCTTCTCGTCTAATTAATGCGTCTCAGCTACACTGGCCTCTTACCTATCCCTTGTGCTAAGGGGACCTCAATCCCACTCCCACTTCAAGTTATGTTTATTTATTCATGTTTCTAACAAAATGTCACCCTGCAGAGAGAGCTTCCCCAACCGCACTGTATATAACACACACGTATACTTTGTTCCTTGCTGGATTTCTGGCACCTGGAAGGGTGCGTGGCATGCAGCAGGTGCACAATAAATGTGTGTTGAATGAATAACAAATATTTGTACATAGCTTTGATTTTTGCCTTTTTCTTCTTTTTTCCAATGAAGCTTAGTTGCTTTCTTTTTTTTCTCTTGATATTTATTTATGTAACCGTGCTGGGTCTTAGTTGTGGCATGTGGGAACTTTTAGTTGCAGGGATCTGTTAATAGTTCCCTGATCAGGGATGGAACCCAGGCCCCCTGAATGGAGAGCAAAGAGTCTTAGCCACTGGACCACCAGGGAAGTCCCTGATTTTTTGTCTTTCTCATCACTTCAATATTTAACCACTATTTTTTTTAAATAACTTTTAAACCAATGACCCTGTTTCTGCTCATTTAAGATCTGTTTTTCACTTGTTGGCCAAAGTAAAACTTTTTCAAATTTTGAATTTTTATTGGCATATAGTTACTTTACAATGTTTTGTTAGTTTCTACTGTACAGGAAAATGCATCAGCCATACGTCTACATATATCTTCTTTCTTTTGGATTCCTTTCCCATTTAGGTCATCACAGAGTACAGAGTTCCCTGTGCTATATAGTAGGTTCTCATTAATTACTTATTTTATACAGAGTAGTGTATAGATGTCAGTCCCAATCTCCCAGCTCATCCCAGTCTGCTCTTCGTCCTTGGTGTCCATATGTTTGTTCTCTATAACTGTGGCTCTAATTTCTGCTTTGCAGATAGGTTCATCAGTACCATTTTGCTAGATTTCACATATATATGTTAATATATGATATTTATTTTTCTCTTTCTGACTTACTTCCATATTATGGCAGTCTCTAGGCCCATCCACAGTTCTGCAAATGACACAATATTGTTCCTTTTTGTGACTGAGTAATATTCCATTGTGTATATGTGCCACATCTTCTTTATCTATTCCTCTGTTGATGGGCATTTGGGTTGTTTCCATGTCCTGGTTATTGTAAATAGTTCTGTGATGAACACTGGAGTACATTTATCTTTTTCAGACTAGATCTTTTAAAACACATATCAGTTCATGTAATTTTTCTGCACCAAACCTCCCCAAAATTTCTCATCTCATTCAAAATAACAGCAGACATTTTTTAAAAATAAACATCTATGAGGCTGTGTTACTTTTCTGCCTGCCTTCTCCTTCTCGTCTAATTAATGCGTCTCAGCTACACTGGCCTCTTACCTATCCCTTGTGCTAAGGGGACCTCAATCCCACTCCCACTTCAAGTTATGTTTATTTATTCATGTTTCTAACAAAATGTCACCCTGCAGAGAGAGCTTCCCCAACCGCACTGTATACAACACACACGTATACTTTGTTCCTTGCTGGATTTCTGGCACCTGGAAGGGTGCGTGGCATGCAGCAGGTGCACAATAAATGTGTGTTGAATGAATAACAAATATTTGTACATAGCTTTGATTTTTGTCTTTTTCTTCTTTTTTCCAATGAAGCTTAGTTGCTTTCTTTTTTTTCTCTTGATATTTATTTATGTAACCGTGCTGGGTCTTAGTTGTGGCATGTGGGAACTTTTAGTTGCAGGGATCTGTTAATAGTTCCCTGATCAGGGATGGAACCCAGGCCCCCTGAATGGAGAGCAAAGAGTCTTAGCCACTGGACCACCAGGGAAGTCCCTGATTTTTTGTCTTTCTCATCACTTCAATATTTAACCACTATTTTTTTTCCAGGAAGGCTAATTAAAGAAATACCAGTTTTAGTGGACACCATTTTGTGTCTCCTTCCTCATCTGCAAGGTGGTGAAATATTTCTGCTGCAACAAGAAACCTTTTTTTTTTTCCCCCTACAGAAAGATCCTGCAGACTGAATGTCTCTTTCTTTTTCTTTTTTTTTTTTTGAAATATTTATTTCTTTGGCCATGTCGGGTGTTAGATGCTTTCAGCATTGTGTCCTGTGAGAGCTTTCATGTGGTTCATGGACTCACTATTGTGGTGTGTGGGCTCAGTATTTGCAGCACTGGCTTAGTTGTTCTGAGGCATGTGGGATCTTGGTTCCACAACCAGGAATCAAACTCACATCCCCTGCATTGCAAGGCAGATTCCTAAAACTGGACCACCAGGGAAGTCCCTCCCTTTCTTTTAATGTGAACACATCATTAGACAATTTCCTGGTTTGAGAAGAATTGCATTAAGTTGTCATAGCATGAACCTGAAACTTAAATCTTCTCTCAAATTTTTTTTTAATAGTTAAAAATGTTGTTTAATTGAATCCCTTTGGAGAATTCTTCTGCCTCAGGGAAAGTAGTTATGGGATCACAACAGAATCAGTTTGACTCTCCCGCTTGATGAGAAAAAAATTTTAAATGTGCAAAAAGATCAGCTCTCTGCTTTTCTTCCCCCAAGTGCCCAGAGATTTCCCCTATTTGCCGTCAGCACGGCTTTTTATTTTCTGTTACAACAGCATACTTCTGAGTTTGCTGGAGCAGTGATTCAAATCTCTGAGAAGACGAGTTCACAGATTTAATAAGAAAAAAAAATGAGGGAAATGTCACTCAAGGCACCACAGAGCTCCTTGGCTCTGTGTGGGCTCTGCCTGAGCTATGGTGTTGACGTACCAGAACGGGTGTTTCATCACCGAGACAGAACTACTGAGGGGTGTACACAGCCCCCTGAATGTCCGCAGATGTAATTTCTTTGCGCACCAACATAGGTCAGAATACCAGGCTGCAGGCCCCACTCCCTGTCTTGGTTCAGCCTCTCTGGTCAAGCCAGTGAACTTCACACTGGTTGGATGGTGACAGATGCACCTAGTAGAAGCTTCCTGCTCCTGAAGTTCTCTGCAGTGACAGACACTGGGTAGGACTAAGAAGGTCCCAAATGAAGTGAGAGACACTACCCTCCGAGTTTTTGAGCAGTTGCCACCTCCACTCTTGTCCATAAATGAAGGATGTGGGGTAGTTTTGTGTCTTGCTTTGGGGGGCTTTGCCATGGGAAGTTGATCCATACTTAATTACAGGCTCCAGAATTGTTCCCTGGGGGTGGGGGTGGGAACTCGAGACTCTGGCTGGCAGAAGGAGTGGAGGGTTGCTGTTGAAATTGGTTGGCACACTATCTTTATGTACTTTCTCATGGTTTTGGTTTTTTTAAATAACTATTTAAAAAATTATTTGTTTGGCTGTGCTGGGTCTTAGTTGCAACACACAAAGTCTTTTTAGTTGAAGCCTGGGGATCTTTAGTTGTGACATGCAGACTGTTAGTTGCAGCATATGGGATCAATTCCCCAACGAGGGATCAAACCCAGGACCCCTGCATTGGAGGTGCATAGTCTTAGCTACTGGACTGCCAGGGAAGTCATGCTTTGGTGGGTCTTGATGGGTAGTGAGCGTGTGATGGCGATTATAATTTAAGGAGACGCGTATAAAAAGGCACCTCAGTTCCACCTCTGCTAAAAATTAAAGTTTTAATTTATATTTATATAACTATATCTCAGATTCCATTCTGAATGAATAATAAAGCTGTGGAGCTTTTAAAAATTCTCTTGAAAATTTAAAATTACAAAAATCCCTCTGCCCCTGTTTCTCCTGCCATTTTAGATATGTTGGGATTTCCAAATTCAGGATGAAATGCCATTCCTCTAAAATAAACTTTTAGGAAATACAGCTTTTACATGGTATCTCCCAAAATATGTTCAATTGCCACATATTCAAAGAGGTATGCTGTGATGTAATAAAATTTCATAGTCAAATAAGCTTGCAAGACATTGCCTATTAATGTGTTGCATTAAATCTAAGATGCCGTTAATTGTAATCCAGACCACTTTTTAATGTTCTGCCAAGAAAAAAAATGCAGCCAATTAAACAATGACTTGATTATAGAAGCATTTCCATATCAAAGGTTTTTCTGTAGGAAAAAAAAGTGTTTGTTTTCAAGTTAAGGTAAACAAAAACGTATGCAACCTTTATGGAGAGTCACAAAATATATTAGTTTGTCACAGCTGAGAGAGACTGCAGCCAAACCCTCTGCTGAAATTCTTTAAGCCATCTGAGTTTCTATTGCATCACCCAGCTTCATAATTTTGTTAAAAATTATTTGATGGCTTATTATCCAATATAAGCATGGCAAAGACAGGTTGAAAGATCTGAATAAATAGCGGGAAGATAGAAGAAAGACTGCCTCGAAAGGAAATGCGAGAGCAAGTCCAGTGGGACGATTTTCAAGCATACAGAAAGACAAGGAGGGAAGTGTTTTGAACAAGCTATGGAATTTGGGCAAAAACATGCCTTTGATTTTACTAACAGGAGTTCAACTAGAAAAAGGGCAGAAAGAAGGTTGTTTGAGCCTGTGGTTGGTGAGAGAATATGGGAGAGACAAAGGTACTAAAGGTCTCATTGCAATTAATATATATTAGTTATGATGGTCGGATGTTTCTTTTTTTTTTTTAATTTTTATTTTTTGTTTAATGCTTATTCCATTTCACAGCACTGCATTGGTTCTGCCATACATTGACATGAATCAGCCACAGGTGTGGACGATCTCCCCATGTTAAAGCCCCCTCCCACCTCCCTTCCCTGCCCATCCCCCCGGTTCATCCCATACACCGGCCCCAAGCATCCTGTATCCTGTATTGAACATAGACTGGTGCTTCATCTCCCATATGATTGTATACATGTTTCGTTGTCCTTCTCCCAGATCTTCCCACCCTCTCCCTCTCCCTCTGAAGCCAACAGTCCGTTCTATACCTCTGTGTCTCTTATATTGTCTCACTTTCGGGGTCATCATTATTGTCTTCTAAATTCCATATATATGTGTCAGTATACTGTATTGGTGTTTTTCTTTCTGGCTTACTTCACTCTGTATAATCGGCTCCAGTTTCATCCATCTCATTAGAACTG
>SJYC01067700.1:0-15126 GCA_006408675.1 Madoqua kirkii
TGCCAGTTGGTGACCCAGTATATTTGTAGCTGTTATATGGGTGTGTTTGTAGGAGAAAGAGATATGGTTCAGATCCTTGGAAAAAGATATTTAGCTTTGCAGCTGCTGCTTCCTCAACTGTCAAGAGTGGAGAGATGAACAAAGTCAAGTAACTGAGGACCTCAGTGCACAATGTGCTCAGGGACTCACACACGTCATATGGCCATACCTGTCCTGCTAGAGTTCGTCAAACTCTCTACAGGAATCTTAAGGGTGCCGGGAGGAGGGCCTGGCAGCCCACCCCAGTATTCTGGCCTGAAGAACACTCATGGACAGAGGAGCCTGGCAGGGCCGCAGTTCAATCCATGGGGTCACAAAGAATCGGACACAACCGAGCGGCTAAACACACAAAGTAAAGGCGTTACGCCATTGCTGGCAACTTAATGTGAAGTATGGGACTAATGTTGAGCGGAATACATGACTCACACCTATGACAAATACGATTAAATTGAGAAAATATAGAGAAAATTAAGATTAGGTGGACCATGAGACATAATCATGGAACATATGGTTTCATAACAAATGGAAATGTGTATTTCCATATCTGGAACTGCCTTATTTTTGGCTCACTTGTTCCATCTCTGTTTCAGCCATTTGGAAAGTAAAGCTCGTGAGAGTAGACTGTCTTTTTCATCATTGCATCCCGGCTTTCTTATGTTAGTGCCTGGATTATAGAAGTCCCTCAATAAATATTTACCAAATATTTGCAAAGTGAATGAACAAACAGATGTCATTTAATATATCACACTTACTATGACTAATTAGTGTATCCTCCTTAAAGCTTGCAAACCTTCATCTAGTGGATAATATTCTTCTAGGTAACTTATGAAAATTACATATAAAATAGTTTAGACCTCAAGCCATGACCACTACCAAGGGGGAAATGTTATAGGCGTGTATTAATTGGCTTAATGTGATCTGTTATTACTACACACGCACACTGGCAAGCCAGGCTTCAGCAGTACGTGAACCGTGAACTCCCTGATGTTCAAGCTGGTTTTAGAAAAGGGAAAGGAACCAGAGATCAAATTGCCAACATCCGATGGATCATCGAAAAAGCAAGAGAGTTCCAGAAAAACATCTATTTCTGCTTTATTGACTATGCCAAAGCCTTTGTGTGGATCACAATCAACTGTGGAAAATTCTGAGAGAGATGGGAATACCAGACCACCTGACCTACCTCTTGAGAAATCTGTATGCAGATCAGGAAGCAACAGTTAGAACTGGACATGGAACAACAGACTGGTTCCAAATAGGAAAAGGAGTACATCAAGGCTGTATATTGTCACCCTGCTTATTTAACTTCTATGCAGAGTGCATCATGAGAAACGCTGGACTGGAAGAAACACAAGCTGGAATCAAGATTGCCAGGAGAAATATCAATGACCTCAGATATGCAGATGACACCACCCTAATGGCAGAAAGTGAAGAGGAACTAAAAAGCCTCTTGATGAAAGTGAAAGAGGAGAATGAAAAAGTTGGCTTAAAGCTCAACATTCAGAAAACGAAGATCATGGCATCCGGTCCCATCACTTCATGGGAAATAGATGGGGAAACGGGAAACAGTGTCAGACTTATTTTTTCGAGCTCCAAAATCACTGCAGATGGTGACTGCAGCCATGAAATTAGAAGACACTTACTCCTTGGAAGAAAAAGTTATGGCCAACCTAGATAGTATATTCAAAAGCAAAGACATTACTTTGCTAACTAAGGTCCATCTAGTCAAAGCTATGGTTTTCCCTGTGGTCATGTATGGATGTGAGAGTTGGACTGTGAAGAAGGCTGAGCACCGAAGAATTGATGCTTTTGAACTGTGATGTTGGAGAAGACTCTTGAGAGTCCCTTGGACTGCAAGGAGATCCAACCAGTCCATTCTGAAGGAGATCAGCCCTGAGATTTCTTTGGAGGGAATGATGCTGAAGCTGAAACTCCAGTACTTTGGCCACCTCATGCGAAGCGTTGACTCATTGGAAAAGACTCTGATGCTGGGAAGGATTGGGGGCAGGAGGAGAAGGGGACGACAGAGGATGAGATCGCTGGATGGCATCACGGACTCAATGGACGTGAGTCTGAGTGAACTCCGGGAGTTGATGATAAACAGGGAGGCCTGGCATGCTGCAGGTCATGGGTCGCAGAGTCAGACGCAACTGAACTGAACTGAACTGAATGCCCTCACATTGAAGTCTAAGCCTCTTGAAGAGCTCTCCCCCTCTCACTTCTCTGACTACACCTCCTGGCACTTTCCTGGTTTACCCACCAATGGCTGCCTTGCTGAGCCTCAAGCATGGCTTTGCCACAGCTCTCCCACACTGTCTATCCCTTGCCACTGATGCACCCTCGGCAAATCTTGGCTTACACAAAGACCACAATTTACCAGTTTACCCTTAAGCGGCTCAGAAACACATGATTAAGAAGGAGGAATGGTTGGATGAACAGAGAGGTCTCGGTTGAGAGAAGGGCAAACAGGGTAGAAAGTGACAGGTGAGAATGTGGAAAGGGTAGGGCTCTTGGACATTCTTTACAGCTCTTGTACTACTTGTAGTCTTCCTACAACTTTTCTGTATTTGACATTACTTCAAAAAAAAACATTAAAAAAATAATGAGACACTCGCTTACCACCTAGGGTTGCAGTGGAGACGTCTAGGCTCCTCTGAAGGAGTTTGTTTTCTTTACTAAATACCTAACTTGCAATCAGGCAGGGACTTCATCTCTTGGGAAAGGAAGATGTTGTATGCATAAAAATAGCACCACAGAGGTGTTTGATATGTTAATATTTTACTGCATTTTCATTTTTATTATTTATTATTAATGAAATGCGGTTATCTTTGAAGCCTGCTGAGTGTTTAATAATGAAATTGTGCAAAGTTTATTTTCAAATGTGTGTGTGTGCCCCATATATGTTAGGAACACAAATGCAATATTGCACCTCAAACCACTTTATAAGAGAAGGACTTCTGGCAGTGTAAACCAGTGGATGCTCTGTAAATGCCTATTTACACACACAACGCCCAGGTGTCTTGGCACCTTCCAAGTTTGCCTGCTCTGAGTGCCCATTAATAACCTTTGCCTGTGTGGCCTAAGATATCGACTTCCAGGCTCATTTCCCATGGCCCATACTTAAATTTATTTCAAATGCTGATTATATTTTTCCATAATAACCCAGGGTTCTTTGCATAAATCAGAGTCAGTTAGTTCTTAGTCTGTGGCGGGTCTATCACGAAAACTGGCCTGGGTCTTCAGTGGTCCTGTGTTGAATGCTTGCCCACAACTTTGACCATTCCTGCTCAGCTTGTGTGAAGAGATCCAATATTGCCCTGGGCTAGTCTGGAAGGAGGGAGGCAGCCTAGCTTTCGTCCTCGAGAGAAGCGTGAGGTCACTAGGCAGCTGCGCCCCCAGAGTCCTCTCCCTCAGTGGCTGCTCCTCTCCTTCCTTCCTTCATACCCTCTAAGTGCCCCACTTAGCTCGTCTCTTCCACGCTTTTCTTTATTTTAGCCACAAGAGAGCTGCGAGCAGGCAGTCCCGTAACCGCAGGGTCTAGCTCTGGGATCAGTGACAGAATAAACAGAAGGAATGCCCCCATGATGACCAAGTCCTCAGAGTGTGGTGAGAGAGGAAGGCTGTGGGAGAGGCTCTGAAATCTCCTCATGGCCTTTGGGGACTTACACACACCGCTACTCCAGTGCCGTCAGTGAGCATGGAAATCTCTAGACACACAGATGGACCTGAATTTGTGTCTTTGCACCTCTGTTAGCTGGGTGAGCATCATAAGCCAGCTTCTCTGAATCCAAACTCCTCATCCATCAAAGGGACGTCATGACAATACCATTCAGAGGGTTCTGGTGGAGATAAAATGAGATGGCACACGTATCACAAAGCCTGCCTTGGTTGCAATGCCGTTGATTTATTCCGCAATGTTACCTCTTTAATTATTGAAGAGTTCACTCTCCACCTCTAATAGCATTTTGGAGTTAGTGAAGGAGCTCATGGGCAAGTGAGGCTCATTCTGCTCCCCTCTCTCCAATCCTCAAGACTACGGCAGTGGGGTCTCAGTGGCCAACTCATCAACTGCACTTCCTAGAACATGTGCCAGCTATGGGAGTAGACATGATCTTCTTTCAACTGACAGTAACCAGACCCTGGGTTGGCAAAGGCCAGAATGACTTTTGTGATTTGAAAATCCTTCTGAATCAGAGATGAAAAGATCGTTCTCGGCTCTTATGTGTTAGCAAAGTTCCAGAGAGAACACGTGGCCATTGCCCACGTGACAGTTTATAGCTAAGATTCTGAAACTGCTGTGAAGATGGGTATGCAGTAAAAGACTGTGCTTAGTGCCTGAAAGACTCCTGCCTTCCAAGAGTGTCATGTGCAAGTGTCAAAGTGACCCGAGAAATGTTTACATAGCACGGATAAAGCCAGAAACTGTGGGGCTCCACCAGTCTGTTTTTTTTTGTTTTAAATGATGTGTCAACATGCAAGAGGACACTTGTAGGAGAGAATATGATTTAGGCTGTTGGAACTCAGCTTCGAAGAGGAGGGCTTTGGTGTTTTTGTGGCAATTTTCTGCTGTACATCTGGGAATTGTTTGTTGAGAGTGTGAATCGCCATGTAAATCTCAGGCGTTTCTGTTTTCCGGGCTCCCAGGCTGCTGGTATGAGGCAGGGTTTCTGGCTGAATGCCAGCTTTGGAAATTCACTTCTTCCCAGATCAAGCCTCTTTGCTTCTCTTAGGCCTGCCTCATCCCCTTTTCTTGTCCCTGGAAATTTGAACTTCCTTTCATAAATTACAAAGCATGATTATTTGGAACAAATATATAGACAAGGCCCAAATCTCAAGTAGCTGTGGCCTTGCATCCATGTATATATGTATATATACATATGTATGCATTAAATATGTATGTATGTACATATGTATGTGTGTACACACACACATACACAGGGAAGCCTGGCATGCTCCAGTTCACGGGGCTGCAAAGAATCAAACACAACTTAGTGACTGAACAACACATAATGTACACACACATTTGTATATATGGTCTCATCTCACAGGCTCAAATTGGTTAATAATCTGATAGTAGAGCAGTTGTATTTGAAGGTGGGTTTAGATGCAGTTTTACTGAGTCTCCTGCTTAAGAAGTAAAGGCTCTTGGTTGTAAGTAAAACAATGTATATCAGGAGCTTTAAAAATTGAGGTTTGACTGTGTTTTATAAAAGGAGGTTGAGAGAAACACCTGAGAAATGAGGAGATGCTTAAAAGTTTCAGACACCCATAGCACAACTGAGGCCTCAGAGGCTCAACATAGCTACAGACCTCCACCCATCATGCCCTGATTACCTGAGTCATCTGGCAGTAACCTTGTTCAAGGCCTCACTCACTTAAGCCAAGAGGAGAGGAACAAAAGCCAGAAATTTGTGCCAACTGAGTCTATTACCTTGATTGGGAAAGTAAGATTCTTTCTGAATAGTAACTTGCTCCCCTGACTTCCACTTATACCTTGGCCAGAACTTTCCTGAAACCAATCCCAGTTGGAAGGCTGCTAGTCAAGGAAAAAGATGGAATGAAGGGTGGGGAACCTCATTAGGTAACTGATTGTGTTTGCCACATGTCCCAAGAGAAGAATTAAGAAATATATATGTGTGTGTTTGTGTGTGTATTCAGTCGCTTCAGTCATCTCTGACTCTTTGCGACCTTGTGGACTAAAATCTACCAAGCTCCACTGTCCATGGGATTCTTCAGGCAAGAATACTGGAGTGGGTTGCCATTTTTTGCTCTAGGGAATCTTCCCAACCTAGTGGTTGTATATATATATATATATATATATATATATGCACACCCTTATATGTTAGTGTGAAAGTGAAAGTTGGTCAGTCATGTCCAACTCTTTGCAACTCCATCCACTATACAGTCCATGGAATTTTCGAGGCCAGAATACTGGAGAGAGTAGCCTTTTCTTTCTCCAGGGGATCTTCCCAATCCAGGATCGAACCCAAGTATCCTGTATTACAGGTGGATTCTTTACTTGCTGAGCCACAAGGGAAGCCCAAGATACTGGAGTGGGTAGCCTATCCCTTCTCCAGTGGATCTTCCCAACCCAGGAGTCAAACCGGGGTCTCCTGCATTGCAGGCTGATTCTTTACAAACAGAGCTATGAGGGAAGCCCATATGTTAGTATAAGAACATATATATATATATATGTTAGTATAAGAATATTTCTATATGTGTGTGTTTAACAATGGTTGGGTATATGGATTATAAAGTGGAAAAGAATTTGTGGGGGTTCCTATGCAAGCACCAGGTTATTATATTCAGGTTTCAAAGAAATAGAGCAAAAAGACAGAAAAATTTTGTCCACTCAGAAGCAGAAAAGTTGTATTGGGCTGGCCAAAAATTTTGTTTAGGTTTTCCCTTAAGATGTTACAGAAAAACCCGAATGAACTTCTTGGATAGCCCAATCCAAGCAGAACACTCAGGTCTAGCAATGATTAACTTTCTAAAAATGTCTAGTTTCCATCTCTTCTGAGGAGAAAAGCTTGCTAAACCTATTAAATCAATGATATGTTGTCCATAGTTAATTCTGAAACAAATAGTGAATTCAAGGAGTATTTATTGACCATCTATTTTACTAAGTTTGAAACACTGTGCTAATGCCACAGGAATTCTGACACATGCTACAAGACAGATGAACTCTGAAGACATTATGCTAAGTGAAATATGCCAGACACAGAAACAAATATCATATGATTCCATTATATAAGGTTCCTTGTGTAACCAAATTTATAGCGATGCTGCTGCTGCTGCTTCAGTCGCGTCTGACTCTGTGTGACCCCATAGGTGGCAGCCCACCAGGCTCCCCCGTCCCTGGGATTCTCCAGGCAAGAACACTGGAGTGGGTTGCCATGTCCTTCTCTAATGCAGGAAAGTGAAAAGTGAAAGTGAAGTCGCTCAGTCATGTCCGACTCTTAGCGACCCCAGGGACTACACAGAGATGAATAGTAGAATCCTGGCTACCAGGAGCAAGGAGGATGGAGAGGTATTATATAGTTGATACAGGGTTTCAGTTTGGGATGATAAAGAAGTTTTGGAGATGAATGGGTCTAGTGCTTGCTCAACAGTGGTTGCTAAATGCCTTCTGTCAAGGAGCTTACAGTCGATAAACTTTTATTATCTGATACATCTAGATAATAGAATATCATTTGGGGCCAAAAAGAATTGAACTAACAAGAGAGGAAAAGACATGGAGGAACATTAAATGCCTATTACTAAATGAAAGAACCCAATCTGAAAAGTCAGTTATACTGTATGATTCCAACTATATGATATCTTGGAAAAAAACAGACTATGAAGATAGTAAAAAGATCAGTGGTTGCCAGGGGCTGAAAGGAAGGAGGAATGGACTGGTAGAGCACAGAGGATTTGGGGGCAGTAAACCTATTCTGTGTGATACTACAGTGGCAAGTGTACATCATCAAATATTTGTCAAAACTCATGGACTGTAGAACACCAAGAGTGAACCCACAAATAAACTGGGTGACATCCAAGCTGGGCTTTGGGTGACAATGACTTGCCGATGCAGGTGTACTGACAGTAACGAATCTTTCACTGTGGTGCACGAGGTTGATAATGGGAGAAGGGTGCATGTATAGGCCAGGTGGAACGTGGGGTTCCGTACTTTCCGCTCAGTTTTGCTGTGAACTTAAAATTTTCTAAAGATAAAGTCTATTATAAATAATACACTGTACTAGATGTAAATAAGTAAAATAGAGTTTCCTGAAATATCTATCACTCATTGTCAAAAGTAGCCCATATTCATTACAAATTGCTAAAAGCATTATCTTCTGCATTTAACACTGTTTCAACATGTATGTCAGCAAGATTCCACCAAGTTACTGATAAGTTTTAAACTAGTGTGTGTACTTGTGTGAAAGAGACAGGAAGTCTGACTAGTGCCTTTTTCTTTACAGTATGTGCATTTTCAGACAAACATTTGTCAGGCCAGGAGGAGGGCTGCAGAACAAAGTATCTTTTCATCGTTAAAAGGTATCTGATGCCCTCATGGATGTAGAGTTACCAGAAGGAGTTACATTACTTGTGTTTACTTCTGTTTATTTAAAACCCTTGGCAGAGTTTAAAAAGAAAAGATATAACCAGACTAGGCTGACTTTTAACTTAAACAGTGATAACCACTTTCGTGTCATAAAGGAGTGTTGTTGTTGTTCAGTTGCTAAGTTATGTCTGACTCTTTGCAACCCCATGTACTGCAGCATGCCAGGCTTCCTTGTCCTTCACTGTCTCCCAGAGGCTGCTCAAAGTCATGTCCATTGAGTCAGTGATACTATCCAGCCATCTCATCCTATGTTACTCCTTTCCCCTCTTGCCTTCAGTCTTTCCCAGCATCAGGGTCTTTTCTAATGAGTCAACCGTTCGAATCAGGTGGCCAAAGTATTGGAGCTTAGCTTCAGGATCAGTCCTTCCAATGAATATTCAGGGTTGATTTCCTTTAGGATTGACTGGTTTTATGTCCTTGCAGTCCAAGGGACTCTCAAGAGTCTTTTCCAGCATCACAGTTCAAAACCATCAGTTCTTCCGTGCTCGGCCTTCTTTATAGTCCAACTCTCACATCTGTACATGACTACTGGAAAAACTTGGAAAAATAAAGAGCATAGGTGTGTATAATGCCATCATGGGAAGTTCTAAATGAAATTGGGGGATAGAAATCTTTCCTTCTTACATAAATGGTTTTTAAGTAAGACTGAACTTGAATTTAACCTTCTTTAAGCTTTGTTGAACAGAGAAGCTCTTTTTACAGAAAAACTTCAGAGCTGAGGTTTTATTCTTCTGTGTGTTCAGACAGGTTGTGTGACTCTTTTCTCTCTCCTGGTTGTGGTATGATGGTTGACTTTTTTTAACTGGAAAAGGGGAAACTGGTTCAAATTAAAGAAAGATATCTTTGAACAGGTAGTTCCAGAGCGAAGCATTTTAAACACCAAGCACGTTAGTGAAGCTGCTGCGCTGTAATTTCGAGAAGAGCACAGACACCAGGCTGGCGTGTGTTGGCTGTTGTAACACTTGCAGCGTGCTCCCCTTTCTGCCACAGTGATGAAAAGGCCCTTAAGAATACACTGAAAACTAGACTTTTGGATATATTCCAAAAAAATAAAGTGAATGCTACAGCCCTACAATCATGAAAAACAGGGGTGCAAGGAAACTAATTCTAATAAAATCTCTGGAATGTTTATAAGCAAGAATTCAAGTTAGGACTGCAGGTTCCAGCAGAATCATATATCAAGCCAAATACACAAGCAACTCAACGTGCCCATCTTTGAAATCATGCAGAAGATTTCAAGGGATTTCTTCTTACTTATTTTGTATTCCATGCAGACACTTCTGTTCAATAAACATTCCTTGAGTGAACAGATTAAGCAGTGATGTAGGTTTTTCTAACATCGGAAACCAAAAATGTGAGTAACATAATATAGTAGTTGTGAGACGTGCTTTGACAATCTTTTTCGTTTTCTCATCATGACAGGTATGAGTTAGCTAAATCGGTTTGATGGCAAAGTAGTCCTAAAGAGAAGTATAACTAATTAGAGATCAGAAGATTTTGGAAACCCCTCCTGTATAACCTGTACTGACTTCAAAATGGAGCATCATTATGGATTTGGAGCTGAGCTTAAATGTATAAATATATTGGGGCACAGTGCTCTACACAGAGTTTGCAGCCTGTGGCTCAGAACTTTATGGCAAAGGATCATCAAGCTGGGTTTAAAAATTCCGATGGAGGGCTGTGAAGATGGGTTTATTGCACAAAACAACCCCACAGTTCCAGAGGGAGAAAAGGCCCCTAGAATCTCATACAATAGCTGTCTGTACTTTATTTACTGAGAATTTAATGTGTGCAGTGCCCTGGAACAGTAAAGAAAAGTCTAAGAGCATCCTTTAATGTTTCAAAATAGGAGAATAAGAGGGACCAGGGAGGGAGCTCTTGATCATAAATCAATCAGATACGTCTTCAAGTAAAGTAAAAGATTATGAAGTTAGAAATTCAAATAAACAGTCCCAATGTTCATAGAAGCACATAATAGCCAAGACAGGGAAGCAACCTAGGTGCCATTGACAGATGCGTGGGTAAAGGAGATGTGGCGTGAGTTATATAATGGAATATTACTCAGCAATAAAAAAGAACAAATTTGGGTCATTTGTAGTGATGTGGATGGACCTAGAGTCTGTCATACAGAGTAAAGTAAGTCAGAAAGAGAAAAACAAATATCATATATTAATACATATATATGTGTGTGTGTGTGTGTAATCTGAAAGCCGATACTGATTAACCTGTTTGCAGAGCAGAGATAGAGACACAGACACAGGGAACAGGCTTGTGGACACAGTGGGGGAAGGGGAGGGAATGAACTGAGAAGCTGCCCTGACGCACATGCATGTGTAAAACAGGCGGCTCGCGGCAAGCTGCGGCACAGCACAGGGAGCTCAGCTCCGTGCTCTGTGCGAATCTAGAGGAGCGGGATGAGGGGGCGGGAAAGAGGCTCAAGAGGGAGAGAGCTTTGTGTCTAAAAATAGCTGGTTGACTTCGCTGTATAGCATAAACCAAGGCAACTTTGTAAAGCAATTATGCTGCTGCTGCTAAGCCGCTTCAGTCGTGTCTGATTCTGTGCGCCCCCACAGACGGCAGCCCACCAGGCTCCCCCATCCCTGGGATTCTCCAGGCAAGAACACTGGACTGGGTTGCCATTTCCTTCTCCAATGCAGGAAAGTGAAAAGTGAAAGTGAAGTTGCTCAGTCGTGTCCAACTCTTCACGACCCCATGGACTGCAGCCCACCAGGCTCCTCTGTCCGTGGGATTCTCCAGGCAAGAGTACTGGAGTGGGGTGCCATTGCCTTCTCCAAAAGCAATTATATCCCAGTATAAAAGGCAAAAACCCCAAACGTATCTCATCTCCTACTTTCCTATAGTTTGTTCAGAGTTGCAGTTATATTTGAATATATCCCCTATCCTGACAAGGACGTTCCCAGCTGTGCCCAAGCTGAAGTTTAGGAGGAGAGGTTCAGGAAGTGAGTCACATGACATGAATGGGTTCATTGCTTTTCCCCCAAGCTACTGGTCTTATGTATTAAAGGTGCTCGCTTAGAGGGATAGACTTGAAGCATTTCTGTCAGTTTAGGTTGCGGTGTGGCTGGGGGAAGTAAATATTGTGTGTATTTGACCAGTTCTGCTCTAGGTAGAAGGAGCAGAACCGCGCCAGTGGCCGACTCACCCATCCCATCACCTGGTTCCCTGAGCTGGGAGGAAACTGCTCTAGGACTTGTAAGAACAGTACCTCCAACTCCAGGCCCAATCCCTTGTGAGGGTCACAGGCAAGCCTAGACTTGGAGAAGCAATGCGATTTCTAGAAGGACATTCCAGGGCTGTTAAAATTTTTCCCCTGGGCAATATGATGATTGCTAGAAGGTGGATGAAACAATGAAATCCAACTGCAGCTGAGGGAAATATATATATACATATATATATAATTTTTTTCCTTTTTTCCTTTTCTGTCATTGATAAAATGTCATTGCAGGTATGAGATGAAAGATCTATATTGGTAAAGAAATAAGTTCCTTACTTCTACTTCTAACCTTCAGAAAACTAATCAAACACATTTTACAAGGTATATAAATCTGACCTCAAATACAGAGTGATGTAGTTCCCATTTGCCTTTCTCCCACCTGAAACTTCTGGATAATAGACATTTGCATTAGTTTCACATTCATGTTCTCTTCCTACTGACATAAAGTTATATGTGAAATCAACATTCTTCTTGACTGGGTTATGAAGTATTGTCATAGCCTGGATTTCAGTTGAGGCCAAGAAGATGTGCTGGAGATGCTGACGTCCTGGGAGTTGACCTCCCCAAACTGAGATGCAGATTCCCAGCTGTGCTTTTGTGAGGACCCACGGTGAACATGGAGTTTTTGTTCATTTCCCAGCCATTGCAGCCTGAAGCTGTCATAAGGCATAACCTATAGTTTGTTCAGAGTTGCAGTTATATTTGAATATATCCCCTATCCTGACAAGGACGTTCCCAGCTGTGCCCAAGCTGAAGTTTAGGAGGAGAGGTTCAGGAAGTGAGTCACATGACATGAATGGGTTCATTGCTTTTCCCCCAAGCTACTGGTCTTATGTATTAAAGGTGCTCGCTTAGAGGGATAGACTTGAAGCATTTCTGTCAGTTTAGGTTGCGGTGTGGCTGGGGGAAGTAAATATTGTGTGTATTTGACCAGTTCTGCTCTAGGTAGAAGGAGCAGAACCGCGCCAGTGGCCGACTCACCCATCCCATCACCTGGTTCCCTGAGCTGGGAGGAAACTGCTCTAGGACTTGTAAGAACAGTACCTCCAACTCCAGGCCCAATCCCTTGTGAGGGTCACAGGCAAGCCTAGACTTGGAGAAGCAATGCGATTTCTAGAAGGACATTCCAGGGCTGTTAAAATTTTTCCCCTGGGCAATATGATGATTGCTAGAAGGTGGATGAAACAATGAAATCCAACTGCAGCTGAGGGAAATATATATATACATATATATATAATTTTTTTCCTTTTTTCCTTTTCTGTCATTGATAAAATGTCATTGCAGGTATGAGATGAAAGATCTATATTGGTAAAGAAATAAGTTCCTTACTTCTACTTCTAACCTTCAGAAAACTAATCAAACACATTTTACAAGGTATATAAATCTGACCTCAAATACAGAGTGATGTAGTTCCCATTTGCCTTTCTCCCACCTGAAACTTCTGGATAATAGACATTTGCATTAGTTTCACATTCATGTTCTCTTCCTACTGACATAAAGTTATATGTGAAATCAACATTCTTCTTGACTGGGTTATGAAGTATTGTCATAGCCTGGATTTCAGTTGAGGCCAAGAAGATGTGCTGGAGATGCTGACGTCCTGGGAGTTGACCTCCCCAAACTGAGATGCAGATTCCCAGCTGTGCTTTTGTGAGGACCCACGGTGAACATGGAGTTTTTGTTCATTTCCCAGCCATTGCAGCCTGAAGCTGTCATAAGGCATATATAAAACATTTGGTTTTCTGAACTTATCAAGCTTGTACCCACATTTGCACGCATTTGGTCTCGCTTTCTGTTAACTTAACTTGTGGCATACTGGACTCAGCTCATAGACTGGCACCTTCCCGCAGGCCACAATTGGACCCACACTCATCTCTAGAGCTCTGCGGTTTGTTTTGGGGATGGTTATTCTCTGCCCCCCAAATCCTTTTTCCTATTTATTTCAATGTGTTTTATTTAAATTCCTACGATTCTGCCCTTTTTAATTTTCTTTTTACTTGTCGTCAGCTATCTAGCCTGTTATCTAAATGGTCTCTGTTAGACTCCATGTAAACAAATGAGCTTGGAACATGTTTTAGCGGAGGGTTGACAAGCTCTATTTTTGCAGAATTGCCTCGTGATTGTCACGTCATCTGCTGGGCAGTGGCTCTTCAGGTCAGCTGCTTTGAATAAGGACATGACTGCATGAGTTGTGGTGGACTTTCTAGTGACAAACTCCCCCCCACCCAGTTTGCTCCTTGATGTCCCCTGAGCGCTCCGATGGCATAAAGATGGTGCTGGCAGGCCAGCCCTGAGTGATGGGACTTCAGTTTGCTCCCCTGACCGAAGTGAAAGTACTGAGTTACGAGTAGGTCAGCTCTGCAGATGGCAAAGCGTCCTACAACCTGAGGTTGCTGACTGCCTCTTCCTCCCCAAAACCTGTGGTGAGAAATACACACCCCAAAGTGGCAACAAAACCGTCACTATAAAAGCTGTTAACTGTGTAGTCTTGGATAAACATTCAACTGTGGAATGATTGTAATGCGAGGCTATCTGTGTACCCTCTCTGAATTGTAATGGACGATCATGCAAGTAGGAATGGAAGAAAACATTTATCTAGACTTAAAAGTCACAATAATCATGGGTGAATGATTGTGCTTCTTCATTTTTGTGCCTAGAGTTTATGTTTTTAGAATGTGTTTTAAGCTCTAGGACTGAAATCTTAAGTTTCTGTGGATTTTAAATAGTCATTTTTTAAAAAGAAAATTTGGTCTTAATGGGAAAGTTGGGTATTCTTCCTCAATAAGTTATTTGAAAGCCTCCATGCTGTTTCTACAATTCAAGGTGGTCAAAACTTTCTTTGAGAAATCATATACTGCAGGCAGACAAATCATTGTTGGTGCTTCTCGTCACTGACTACCAGACTTTGTGCATAGTCTTGCACCCATGTTAAAAAAAAAATCACAAAAAATCTATTTGCTAAGTCTTGATTTTTAAAAATTCTTTTTTTCTTAAGTATTTCTAAGAAAAGAAAAAAAAATCACCAATACTTCTTACTCCATAAATCTTCTCATCCTTGTTTTATTGGTTTTTGTGGCAAATCAGGGTATGTGATTTTCATACTGAGCCTCATTGATTTTTTAAAAATATTGTAAGTGTGACTAAGCACACACGCACTCTTAGCCACATGTGGTCATCACATATTTTGAGTAAGGTAGGAAGAGAGGGACTGTGTACTAATTAGATGAATGAGTCACACGTGAACACACACACACAGAGACTTGCTTAAACACATCTTGCTTAACTCAGTTGGCAAATTGTATGGTTATTGTTAACTCTCTGCTTCATTTGTCACCAACATTAGTGGGGGAAATTTAAGACCTTTCTGCTATTTTTGCATTCACTCAGAGTGTACCTGGTCAGCAACTGATTGATTTGGACTGTCTACTTTGTGGTTTGGGTTTTCCGAGTTTCCAGTTTTCAGAAGAGATGAAATCAACTTTGGAAAGTATATGCCATTTTTAAAGAGATGTGCTAGATTAGATTGATTAAATCGGTACTTGAATGTCCCCACAAAAATTCCAAGGGAACAAAGACATACATTTTCCCTGCTGCATATCCCAGTTATTGCATTTTAAAAAAGAATGTCATTTCTAGACTATCTTCCAGCGAGAGCCAAATAAACACCAGACAATGTTTAGCAAGCCTTCAGGTTACACTGTCAGTCATTGTGATGTTTGCCTAGAGGCAAATTAAAGTAAATATCTTTAGC
>SJYC01067701.1:0-36711 GCA_006408675.1 Madoqua kirkii
GTTTCTACAATTCAAGGTGGTCAAAACTTTCTTTGAGAAATCATATACTGCAGGCAGACAAATCATTGTTGGTGCTTCTCGTCACTGACTACCAGACTTTGTGCATAGTCTTGCACCCATGTTAAAAAAAAAATCACAAAAAATCTATTTGCTAAGTCTTGATTTTTAAAAATTCTTTTTTTCTTAAGTATTTCTAAGAAAAGAAAAAAAAATCACCAATACTTCTTACTCCATAAATCTTCTCATCCTTGTTTTATTGGTTTTTGTGGCAAATCAGGGTATGTGATTTTCATACTGAGCCTCATTGATTTTTTAAAAATATTGTAAGTGTGACTAAGCACACACGCACTCTTAGCCACATGTGGTCATCACATATTTTGAGTAAGGTAGGAAGAGAGGGACTGTGTACTAATTAGATGAATGAGTCACACGTGAACACACACACACAGAGACTTGCTTAAACACATCTTGCTTAACTCAGTTGGCAAATTGTATGGTTATTGTTAACTCTCTGCTTCATTTGTCACCAACATTAGTGGGGGAAATTTAAGACCTTTCTGCTATTTTTGCATTCACTCAGAGTGTACCTGGTCAGCAACTGATTGATTTGGACTGTCTACTTTGTGGTTTGGTTTTCCGAGTTTCCAGTTTTCAGAAGAGATGAAATCAACTTTGGAAAGTATATGCCATTTTTAAAGAGATGTGCTAGATTAGATTGATTAAATCGGTACTTGAATGTCCCCACAAAAATTCCAAGGGAACAAAGACATACATTTTCCCTGCTGCATATCCCAGTTATTGCATTTTAAAAAAGAATGTCATTTCTAGACTATCTTCCAGCGAGAGCCAAATAAACACCAGACAATGTTTAGCAAGCCTTCAGGTTACACTGTCAGTCATTGTGATGTTTGCCTAGAGGCAAATTAAAGTAAATATCTTTAGCATATTTCTGAAGGAGTCATTCAGTCAGCATCGTGATCTGTTAAACGGTTGAGGCTCACAGTTATGCTGTCTTCAAATTCACTCTGTTGAGCTTGACCTTAAGATATTGTAAAGAAGCAATTAGTTTTAAACAGTGGGACTGCCATCAGTGTGAAGGAAACAAATTACATGGTGGGGTGATATTTTTAGTGATTTTTAAGGAGATTATTAAAAATGAAATCTGTGCTAAAAGCTGTGATTGTAATCTTTAAAGCTGACACAGAGCAGTGCATTCTTTTCAGATACCTATGCTCCCTCAGTGGCACGCTAAGCCTCTCTTCTGTGTCCTAATGAAAGGTGGACTGGCTCATTAAACCACATCACGACTCCCCCTGGATAATCAAGCCAAACATTTCTTATGCATGATTTGCTGAATTCAACCCCTTTGCCTTGTCATTCAACAGTTTAGCAAATATTGATAGTGCATGCATCAGAAATGAAAACCTGGCTTCACATTCTAAACTGTTGCTGATAACCCTTATCTGGAGCTCTAACTGTGTTTAAAACTTATGGTTACCAAAGGGGAAAGGTAGAGGAAGGGATAAACTAGGAGGCTGGAATTATTATATACACACTGCTATCAATAAAAATAATCAACAAGGACATATTGTGTAGCACAGGAAACTGTACTCTGTATTCTATAATAAGCTATAATGGAAAAGAATCTGATAAAACTAGATATAAAGGATAGTATATGTAAAATTGAATCACTTTGCTGTACACCTGAAACTACCATGTCATTGTAAATCAACGAGAGTCCAAAATTTTTAAAAAGTTTAAAAAAGTCGCATCTGTGTATATTCACACACATACACACACTTATGGTTTACTCATTTTGTTTGATAAAAGTAAATTTCTACTTTTTGTTGACAGGATTAGCAAAATGTCATTCTAGTCTTTTGAAATTTCACTTCATTTATTGAAGTTGTGGAGCTATGGCTAAAATCAGCAGAATATTTCAGTGTAAAGTTCAAATTTGCTGCTGTATTATAGTCACCTATATGCACGTTTCTATTACCAAGGAGGAAATGACCTTGATGTTGATAAGTGTGTTGTTCACTATTTAAAAATCATATTTGTGAAAATCAGACACATGCTGATTTCACAGACAGTGTCTTGAGTGGAAGCTTTCAGATGGAGAACTGTCTGGTACACTCTGTAAAACCAATGCAGATACTGGAGCAATTAAAAAATACGTTTATGAGCAAGAACAGTACAAGGATCAATAATAGTTACAGCCTCTGGCTCAGTCCAGAGACCCTTCTAAGTCGTTTGCATCTGCTCCTTTCACTGAAGCAGCCCAGCAGTCCTCAGAGGCAGGTACTCTGTGTGTTAACCTCAGTCCTCAAATATGGAAACGGGGGCTCAGAGAGGTTACAGCACCGTTCTCTACTCCTGGCTCTGCGGCTAAACAGTAGGGGCAATTTTGCTCATCAGTATACTCAACATAATTTGATTAAAGAGTGCATCATCAAATGATCTCAGTACAGACAGATACGGTATACTAGTAACAACTGAATTCATATATGCGGAATTAAAAGTTGTTATATAGTCCCATGTGCTATCTGAGTGTGATTATGTTACATAGAGTCAAAGATCTCAGTCTAGGAAAATGCTTCCAGGGTACTTATTTAACCAGCACTTAGGCCTTCCTACGGCCTCTTCCTTCTCGCTCATGAGACGTAACTGAGTAGAACTGGGCATTGAACTTGCTTCTGTGGCTGAAATGGCTCTTGGCACAGTCCTCTTTACAGTGGGTACAAATTCATGTCCTCAGAGTTAATCTGCATAAACCAATATCATGAAATCAGGTTGTTCTGATTTTCTGATGTGTATAAATATTCTAACATTTGTAATAAGAGGATAATTCACATTTTTAATGGAAATAAAATTAGTGAATAAATATTAATGTCTTTAAGAGACATTGCAGAACATAGAGAAAGAAGTTCTAATAGATACCTTTTTGAAAACTGAGTAAATGGATACATATGTATGTCTGGCTGAATCCTTTTGCTGTTTATCTGAAACTATCACAACATCGTTCATTGGCTATATGGAAATACAAAATAAAAGCTTAAAAAAAAAGATTTTCATTAAAATCAACTCAAATTCACCTTCTGTTAAATTGTGACTAAAATCTGATTAGATTATAAATACTCTGTTTTCCTTCAAATTAAAAATAATTATATAAAAAAATAAAGTAATCAAATATTTCAGTTTGGGGTGCATCTAAATTGCAGATTTGTTTTGGCTTAAGTTAGTAATACTTTTATAACCCTAAACAGTTCTAACATACTTCTTTAACTTTTTAAGTATAACTACCATGTTAATTAGCTCACTTGGTCAAAATGTGGTTCACATAACAAGGTGATCATGGATTTACCACTCATATGCGTGAAAACAGTGCACTTAAGTGTAAGGATATAGAATCTGTAGCCAGGCTGCTTGAGGTATAAGACCAACTCCAGCACGTCAGCTATGCACTTAATCTTTATATGCTTCCATTTCCTCATCTGTAAAATGTTTGGAACAATGCATGCCACAGCACAAACATTATAAAAATAATGGTTAAGGAAAAAGCCCTCAGGCTTAAGAAGCAATCATAATCTCATTGTTGGTACTAAATTAGTATAAAACAAGTATTTGATAGGGCTTCCCAGGTGGTGCAGTAGTAAAGAAACTGCCTGCCAATGCAAGAGATGCAGGAGACCCAGTTCAATCCTTGGGTCAGGAAGATCCCCTGGAGTAGGAAATAACAAAGATCCATATAGTCAAAGCTATGATTTTTCCAGTAGTCATGTATGGATGTGAGAGTTGACCGTAAAGAAGACTGAACGCCGTAGAATCGATGCTCTTGCACTGTGGTGTTGGAGAAGACTCTTGAGAGTCCCTTGAACTTCAAGGAGATCTAGCTGGTCAGTCCTAAAGGAAATCAATCCTGAATATTCATTGGAAGGACCGATGCTGAAGCTGAAGCTCCAATCTTTTGGCCACCTGATGTGAAGAGCGGACTCATTAGAAAAACCCTGATGCTGGGAAAGACTGAAGGCAGAGGAGAAGAGGATAACAGGATGAAATGGTTGGATGGCATCACCGACTCAGTGGACATGAGTCTGAGCAAGCTCCGGGAGAGAGTGAAGGACAGGGAAACCTGGCATGCTGTAGTCCATGGGGTCACAAAGAGTCCGACATGACTGAGTGACTGAACAACAACAAAACCGGTATTCTTGCCTGTAAAATTCCGCGGATAGAAGAGCCTGGTGGGCTATAGTCCATGGGGTTGCAGAGTCAGACATGACTAAGCACACCGGCAAACATTTGAAAATAGTGTTTTAATTACCCTGTAACTTTAGGGAACCGACATGTAAATAGATAAAAATTTTTTACTCCCCAGTGTCATCATATACATTATATTTTTATTTCTTTTCTTTCCAAACAGTTGAATGAACTTACATAAGCAGATCCTAGCTCTTTTGAAAACTGCGCATCTTGTTATATTGTGTAATCACTAACGCAAAACAGTCATTGTTTTCTTCACAATATATGTAATAGACTTGAAGACTCTATGTCAGAAATGCTCAGCTATAATGAGGCTGAGATAGAAGCATTTTTCACAAAGGATGTTTTGTTATCTGGTAGATTTACATTAGACCAAGTCTGTCAACTGAAGTCCCTTCCCTTGAGGGTTGCAACGGTGCATAATTAGTTTGCTATTGCAGTCTGATGGCTCACAACCTTTATTTTAATCCCAATATTGAATGAAGTAGACTCTTAGAGCTGGAAGGGACCTTGAGGTCACCCAGTTCAACTTGCTCATATTAGAGATGAGAAAACGCCTCTGACAGAGTAAATGTCATGCAGCAAGTTAGTTAGCTGTCCATCAGGATACCGGGAAAAAGTTACATTTTTGAGTGGTTATTTCAGGTATCTCTTCCTGCAGGACAATCAGCAAGGGATAACCAAGTGGCTAAAGATGAGTCTGATGTATTGCTGATTAAGTTGTTGATTTATTGAGTAAGGTCATGAGTGTCTGCATTGGCCTGGCAGGCTTTCTGCTCCATGTAGTACCAGCGAGGGTTAGTTGCACAGATCCATTTACACAGAGAGCTCTGTGAGGCCCCTCAGTTGGGGCACTCTCAGAAAGAGCTCTCCTTTCCACGGCCTCTTTCTTCACATGCTGTCTTGGCTGCCACTGAATCTCCATGAGCCCTCTTGTTTTTGTAGAATATTCTATGACTAAAATGGCACTCGTTTTTAAATTTTTTCTTTTTCTTTTATTTCTTAATATTTATTTATTTGACTATGCCAGGTCTTAGTGGTGGCATGTAGGATCCAGTTCCCTGATTGGGAATTGAACCTGGGACCCCTGCATTGGGAGCATGGAGTCTTGGCCCGTGGATCATCAGGAATGTCCCTTCAGCCCTCACCCTTTTTTCTCCCTTAGGCTGGGCTGGGTCTTTGTTGATGCAGGAGTTTTCTCTAGTTGTGGTGCGCGGGAGCTTCTCGAGTTGCAAAACACAATCTCTAGAACATGCTGGCTCAGTCTTGGAGGCGTGCAAGCTCTCTAGTTGCCCCGTGGCATGTGTGATCTTAGTTCTTCACCCAGGGATTGAACCCTGTCCCCTATGTTGGAAGGTGTTTTCTTAACCACTGGAACACCAGGGAAATCCCTTCAGCCCTAACTCATAGCACAGTCTTTCTTTCAATGAGAACACATTATTATCTTTAAAGCTTATCTGGACAAACCTACTTCAAGAAATGCTGGTGGAATGATGTCCCTACAGCACAGTGCTGCTGCTGCTACTGCTGCTGAGTCACTTCAGTCGTGTCTGACTCTGTGCGACCCCATAGACGGCAGCCCACCAGGCTCCCCCATCCCTGGGACTCTCCAGGCAAGAACACTGGAGTGGGCTGCCATTTCCTTCCACAGCATGGTGGCTGTGATACAAATCAGATCGTCTCAGAAGAGCAAATCCCAATATGTAAGTGTCTATCAAAATGAAACTTGTGGATAGCCATTGGTCAAAGACAAGTATTATGTGATGATGTGGGAGAGCATTATAGAGTATAAATTATGGAAGATACGGTTCATGTAGAACTACCCATGAGGCTCCTCACCAAAGTAGCAGATAATTTATGTGTTCAAGGTCAAAAGAGCAAGTTGTGAGAACACAGTATATTGAACACAGAGCTGATGCTACTTTAGTGGATTTCTTGCATTGGTTCAGTATTCAGTGGACCGTCAATGAACACTGGAACATTGCTACTGTAGACTGTAGGATTCTGGTGAAACCTCTCCGATTATGATGAGCAACAGGAATTTTCACACTGGCCTTGACAGTCAGTGCTTTTTTTCTTTTTTTTTTAATTGAGATATAGTTGATTTACATGATTTGTTTTGGCTTTCTAGCATAGTGGTTATATCTGCAGATTATACTATGTTAAAACTATCACCAGATAACGGCTGTATTTCCCTGTGTTATACAATATATCCCTCCTCCCTATCTTTTCTATCCGTAGTAGTTTGTATCTCTTAACCCCATACTAGTATCTTGCCCTTCCTCCTTTCTCTCACCCGCTCAGTGACAATGAGTTTCTTCTCTATGACTGTTAGTCTGTTTCTGTTTTCCTCTATACATCTGATTGTTTTATTTTTTTAGATTATACATATAAATGATAGTATACAGTGTTTATCTTTCCCTCTCTGATTTATTTCACTGAGCATAATATTCTCTAGGTGCATTCAGATTGCTGCAAATGGCAGAATTTCATAAATTTTTGTGGCTGAATAACATTCCATTGAATATATGAACCACATCTCCTTTAGCTTTTCACTGTTGATGATATGTGGGTTGCTTCCAAATCTTAGCTATGGTGACTAATGCTATAATATTGGGGTGCAGGTATCTTTTCACATCAGTGTTTTTGTTTTCTCCCAGATATATAGCCAGGAGTGGAACTGATGAATCATATGGTAGTTCTGTCTTTCAGTTTTTTGAGGAACCTCCATACCGTTTTCCATAGTGGTTGCACAAATTCACATTTCCAGTAACAGCATATGAGGACTCCATTTTCTCCACATCCTCAACAACAGTTTTCATTTGTAGACTTTTTGATGATGGCTGTTTTCACAGATGTGAGCTGATCTCTCATGGGTTTGATTTCCATTTCTCTAAATAATTAGCAGTGTTGTGCATCTCTTCACATGCCCGTTGGCCATCTGTGTGTCTTTTCAGGTCTTTTACCAAATGTCTTTCTTCTGCCCATTTATGATTGGATCGCTCACTTTATTTGATATTGTTATGTGAGCTGTTTATATGTTTTGGATATTAGTCCCTCATTGGGCATAGCTGTTCAGTTGCTCAGTCCTGTCCAACTCTTTGCAACGTTATGGACCACAGCACGCCAGGCTTTTCTGTCCTTTACCATCTCCCAGAGCTTGCTCAAACTCATGTCCATTGAGTCGGTGATGCCATCCAAGCATTTCATCTTCTGTTTTGCCCTTCTCCTCCTTTCTTCAATCTTTCCCAGCACCCCAGTAGTGTGGTCTTTTCCAGTGAGTCAGCTCTTTGCATCAGATGGTGAAAGGATTGGAGCTTCAGCCTCAGCATCAGTCCTTTCAATGAATATTCAGGATTGATTTCCTTTAGGATGGACTGGTTGGATCTCCTTGCAGTCAAAGGGACTTTGAAGAGTCTTCTCCAACACCACAGTTCAAAAGTATCAGTTCTTCAGCACTCAGTCTTCTTTATGGTCCAACTCTCATATTCATACATGACTACTAGAAAAACTAGCTTTGACTACATGGACCTTTGTTGGAAAACTTTTGTCTAGACTTGTCATACCTTTTCCTCCAAGGAGCAAGCATCTTTTAATTTCATTGCTGCAGTTGCAATCTACAGTGATTTTGGAGCCCAAGAAAATAAAATCTGTCACTGTTTCCATTGTTTCCCTATCTATTTGCCATGAAGTGATGGGACCAGATGCCATGATCTTCATTTTTTGAATGTTGAATTTTAAGCCAGCTTTTTCACTCTTTTCTTTAACCTTCATCAAAAGGCTCTGTAGTTCCTTTTCGCTTTCTGCCATGAGGGTGATGTCATCCGTGTATCTGAAGTTACTGATACTTCTCCTGGCTATCTTGATTCCAGCTTCTGCTTCATCTAGCCCAGCAGTTTGCATGAAGGTCATATCATTTGCAAGCTGTTTCTTTCATTCAGTAGTTTGTGTTTTGTTTTGTTGATTTTTTTTTTTAGCTATGAAAATTTTAGATGTTTAGTCATGTCCAAATTTTTGCAACCCCATGGACTGTAGTCCACCAGGTTCCTTTGTCCATGGAATTCTCCAGGCAAGAATATGTGAGTATGTGAGTGGGTAGCCATTTCCTTCTCTAGGGATCTTCTTGACCCAGAGATTGAACCCGGATCTCCTGCGTTGCAGGTAGATTCTTTTCTGTCTCAACCAGTATAGAAAGCCTGCTTAGCTGTGAAAAAGTTTTTAATTAAGTTAGTCCCTGTTTGCTTATTTTTCTTTTAATTTTTTTTTTTTTTTGCCATAGGAGAATAACTCAAGTAAATATTGCTGCAATTTATGGCAAAAAATGTTCTGCCTATACTTTTTTCCTAGGGGTTTTATGATTTCAAGCCTTATATATAGATTTAAATCCATTTTGAATTAATCTTTATATATAATATGAAAAAGTGTTCTTATCTCATTGTTTTATATGTAGTTGTCTAGTTTTCCCAGCATCAATTATTGAAGAGAATGTGTTTTCCTTATTGTATATTCTTGCCTCCTTTGTCATAAATTAATGGACTGTAGGTGTGTGGGTTTACTTATGGGCTATCTTTTCTATTCCATTGATATATGTGATATGTGTCTATTTTGTGTCAGTATCATAACATTTTGATTCCTGTAGCTTTGTAGTATAGTCTGAAGTGTGGGAGTGTGATACCTTCAACTTTGTTCTTTTGTCTCAAGATTTCTCAGGAATTCAGTGCCTTCTGTGGTTATACTTGAATCTTAGAATTTTTTCACCCAGTTTTGTGGGAAAATTTATGGGTATTTTGATATAGGAATTGCATTACATTCATAGATTGGTTTGCATAGCATGGGCATTTTATCAATATTAATTTTTCAAGGCCCAGACTATGGGCATCTCTCCATTTCTTTGTATCATATTCAAATTCCTTCATCAGGGTTTTATAGTTTTCAAAATATAGGTCTTTCATCTCCTTCAGTTCAGTTCAGTTCAGTTCACTCACTCAGTCGTGTCCAACTCTTTGTGACCCCATGAATTGCAGCACGCCAGGCCTCCCTGTCCATCATCATCATCTCCTTAGTTAAATTTATTCTCAAATATTTTATTCTTTGTGATGTAAATTTAAATGGGATTGATAATTCATTTTTATTGTATAGAATAGCAAAAGATCAAAGTATACTTCATCTTGTATCCTTCAACCTTGCTAAATTTATTTATCAGTTCTAACAGTTGTTTTTTTTTTTTTTTCGTGGAGACTGTAGGGTTTCTATATAATGCATCACATCATCTATACATAGTGACAGGTGTACTTTTTACCTTTTAATTTGGATGCTGCTGTTGTTGTTTAGGTGCTGAGTAGTGTCCTACTCTTTGTGGTGCCATGGACTGTAGCCCTCCAGGCTCTTCTGTCCATGGGATTCTCCAGGCAAGAATACTAGAGTGTATTGCCATTTCCTTCTCCAGGGGATCTTCCCCACCCAGGGATCAAACCCACAGATAATTTAATTTAGATACCTGTTATTTATTTTTCCTGTCTGGCCTTGACCATATAGTGAATTGCTACAGCCAGTGACTCAGAAAGGGAGAAAAGTGCTGCCATCAAACTTCCATCCTGCTAACAAATTTTGCCCATCAGCATGCACACACATCAGTCATGAAGCCATATCTTCCATGAGGCTTCTCTTGGCTGCTCTCAAGTCCTTGATGCACACCTGTGCCACTGACAGCTAGTATGCAAATACAAGCCCCATTAGGCTGATCTATGCAAGGGAAGCCCATCTGTCAGTTCTGTGACACTTTCCCTCTTGTATCCTCATGTGGGAATATGTCCTTGAGACACCCAGATGGATAAATTTATGCTGGTGTCTGGAATCACCAACCTTGGAGGAAGTTGTCACTTCTGCTTTTTTAAATGGACTTCAGTATTTTACCTCATCTTCCTTCTACTCCTAAAGCATAAAGTTTTACAACTAAAATTTTAATGGATGTGAAAGTTTTCTATTCTAAATAAAAGGGACACATTATTTTTTCATGCATAGAAGGAACATGACGAGCGAGCCCTCTGTTCGGGGAATCATCACTGGATGTTTTCCAATACTGTGTGTGGTCTGATATTCACAGGAGAGAACACGCAATTTCACATTAGCTGGAGCTTGTCAGTTGTTGCTGATAGCATTTGGAAGTTTGGGAAAAGACAATGACATGACATTGTTTCAGGAGACCTGCCTATTAAAGACATTGATTTGAAATGGCTTCATGCTTCCTATCCCCTTTCCTCTTAAAAAAAAAAAGACACAACAATTACATGTAAGCACTTGGAAAAGAAGGCCCACTTCCTTGTTTTGATGGTTTTATGAGCAGACTCAAGTCTCTTTCCCATCTCAAGTTAAATCCCAAGAGAAAAGTTAGAAGTGGCACCAGCAGATTCAGTAAAGCAGCAGAACTTTCTGTTCATTATAATCAGACTTCATTTATCCATCTGGTCTACCAGAATGGTCCATTCCTATTTCTTTCTAAATGGAGGTAGATTGTCATAAAAGTAATAATTGCCTCACCATACTGGGAAGGAATATAGTTCATAGAAATGTCTAGTAAATTATAATCTAGAATCAGAAAGATAAAAAGTTTCTTCTTTTGAAAACTTCACTGTTCTGTGTTAGGTGACGTATACATACATGTGGAAGGTTTACAGCAGGACAGGACTGACACTTTTGACCATTTGGGCACCTAAACGGTTAATTTCATCTGATTTGGCTTCTGCTTTCCATGTTTCAGGAAATGGTCCAAAAGATGGACTGTTGTTATTGACAAGACTTCCAAACTAGTTATTATTCGCTAATAACATTGTGTTTAAAGTCTAAGCAGAGCCTCTTGCCAGAGAGAGAGTAAAACTTTGATGCCCAACGGTGTTTGGATGAACAAGATAATTATACCCTTGTCCACAGCAGATGCTGTGTCCTTCACTTTGGCAGTTTCCCTGTTCAGTGTGCAACTAATTTTCTCCACTGAAGTTGGTGGCTATTTGTGACAAATATAATTTCTTTTCCAGCAAAAAATGGCTCTTTTCCATCATCACTCACAAATAGCAACTGAATTGAGTTTTTATTATTTTAAGCATACATGCAAATCTGATATGAAGTAGAAAGATATATGCACATTCCATATACATCAAAAGATGTAATACTAAGAAAGAAATTGTTTACCAAACTAGTTGGAAAACTACATTGTAACAATTATTTCAACATTCTTATTAAAGTCAAAATTTAAAAAAATAAGTCTCAGTGTTGATAGGCAAATGAGTTAATTCAAGTAAACATAAGTTCAATTATAATAAAGACTTTTAATTTACATATATTTATAAAAATCTTATAAGCTCTTTCTATGTATTTTTATAAATCAGAATTTACTTGATATATAATGAGACCGAGAATATGGAGTTCACTCCCCTCACAGTTCTAACGAACTCTGTAGCAGTCCTGACAGAATTGTGATGGTTCTGTTTGAAAAAATGAGTATATTCTTCTTGGCCAGCGATGAGTAAACATCTTTCCATAACCCACTATGGTTTCTTCTCTTGGGGTGGCCCAGCTGCTATAACTCTGTCTATAAGTACGGGGATAGTGGGTGTTTAGAAGAAAGTTGCAGAAGGAGAAGAAAGGAGAATTGTCTATTTTCTAAGATTCCTTTTTTTTTTTCTGTTCAACTGTAGAAAGGCAGGCACAGTCTCTTTTCAAGATGCCATGTTTTCACAACCACATAATACAACATATATTTATCTCATAAACCTAAGAAGATAATTAGGGGCTAGGTTTCTGGAGTATCCATGGATCCACCAAAAATAATCACTGTTGACAAAATTTTTATGGTAAAATTCAACATCTAACAAATGACCAAGTACCAACTGAAAGACTTGTCCTGAGTAAATATGTAAGTGTTGAGGGTCAGGGTGTAACCCCATCCCACATCCTATCCTCGGCTTTCCATGAGCCAAGGTCAGGGATAGCCCCTGAAGCATAAATTTGGATAGAGTATGAGGAAAAGGTCCCATAGAGCTGTAAACAGGTAGAAGATAAATTGGCCTATGATACAGGTTTCTCAGAGGAGGTAGAATCTGAGTCAGGGTCTACAGGTTTGGAGTAGGAAATGGCTACCCACTCCCCTATTCTTGCCTGGGAAATCCCATGGACAGATGAGTCCATGGGCTTGCGAAGAGTCTGACATGACTTAACACACACACATATACAAGTTTTGCTGCTACCAGTGGGAGCCAGAAGGAGGACATCCCATATAGAACGAGAGATTCCACTTTCTCAAACACCAAGATTAGATTAGACGGTACAAAAAAAGGATAAGTGGCCTGTTTTGAACACTGACATTATTTCTCTCCTCTTCAAAGTTGCAGCTGAAAACTAAGGATCAGTCTAGTATAGTCTTCAGAAGACACCAGCCTATGAGACGGAGTCCTATTCTAATAATGATCTGGTAACTCGTATACTTATGAATCTAGTCCGATGTAAGAGTCACGCTGAGCTACTCTTGGGGATGGTAGCAGTCCACTAGGGTTCTCGGCACACGCAGGGTTCGGTGAGATTAGTGATGACTTCTGCTCATGTGACACTGCCAGATCGTTCTTCCCTGAGGTCTGCAGGGTGACATTCCCACTCTGTTTCCAGAAGAAAGGAACTGAGGGTACACGCGCCATTCACAGAACTGACCTGCTGCTTCTAATGTTGCACCTCAAATCCTAAACAGCTGAGCCAACCGTGTGTAAAGCTGGGACCTTGCTTCCACATGGACATCCTGCCTTTCACTTAGCCTTCCCCCATCGGCTGCTCTTTTGTCCTCTCATTTCTTCTTCTTTTCTTAAATTAATTTTTATTGGAATATAATTTCTTTACAATATTGTGTGTGTGTGTGTGTGTGTGTGTGTGTGTGTGTGTGTGTGTATCCTCTCTTTTTTGAGATTCTTTCCGATATTGGTCATTACAGAGTATTGAGCAGAGTTCCCTGGGTTATATAGTAGGTTCTTACTACTTATCTATTTTAAATATAGTAGTGTGTATATGTCAATCCCAATCTCCCTATTTATCCCTCCTTTCCTTTCCCCCTGGTAATTAATCATAAGTGTGTTTTCTATATCTGTGACTGTATTTCTGTTCATTTGTACCTTATTTTAGATTCCACATATAAGTGATGTCATATGATATTTGTTTCTATCTGCCTGATTTACTTGTCCTCTGATTTCTAAGCACATACCTTACACATCTATTCTTCCACACCCTGCCTCTGTGGGAATGAGCTTATATACATTCAGTATAAACTACCAATTCAGAGATATTGTTTTCTCTTTGTTGAGAATTTTTTCAGGTATTTTGATAAAGTTGTTATTCAGTTGCTCATTCATGTCCAACTCTTCTTGACCCCATGGGCTACAGCATGCCGGGCTTCTCTGTCCTTCACTGTTTCCCAGAGTTTGCTCAAATTCATGTCCATTCAGTTAATGATACCATCCAACCATCTCATCCTCTGTCACCCCCTTCTTCTGCCCTCAGTCTAAGCCATCAAAAGGGGCTTTTCCAGTGAGTTGGCTCTTCTCAATAAGAAGATAATTAGGGGCTAGGTTTCTGGAGTATCCATGGATCCACCAAAAATAATCACTGTTGACAAAATTTTTATGGTAAAATTCAACATCTAACAAATGACCAAGTACCAACTGAAAGACTTGTCCTGAGTAATATGTAAGTGTTGAGGGTCAGGGTGTAACCCCATCCCACATCCTATCCTCGGCTTTCCATGAGCCAAGGTCAGGGATAGCCCCTGAAGCATAAATTTGGATAGAGTATGAGGAAAAGGTCCCATAGAGCTGTAAACAGGTAGAAGATAAATTGGCCTATGATACAGGTTTCTCAGAGGAGGTAGAATCTGAGTCAGGGTCTACAGGTTTGGAGTAGGAAATGGCTACCCACTCCCCTATTCTTGCCTGGGAAATCCCATGGACAGATGAGTCCATGGGCTTGCGAAGAGTCTGACATGACTTAACACACACACATATACAAGTTTTGCTGCTACCAGTGGGAGCCAGAAGGAGGACATCCCATATAGAACGAGAGATTCCACTTTCTCAAACACCAAGATTAGATTAGACGGTACAAAAAAAGGATAAGTGGCCTGTTTTGAACACTGACATTATTTCTCTCCTCTTCAAAGTTGCAGCTGAAAACTAAGGATCAGTCTAGTATAGTCTTCAGAAGACACCAGCCTATGAGACGGAGTCCTATTCTAATAATGATCTGGTAACTCGTATACTTATGAATCTAGTCCGATGTAAGAGTCACGCTGAGCTACTCTTGGGGATGGTAGCAGTCCACTAGGGTTCTCGGCACACGCAGGGTTCGGTGAGATTAGTGATGACTTCTGCTCATGTGACACTGCCAGATCGTTCTTCCCTGAGGTCTGCAGGGTGACATTCCCACTCTGTTTCCAGAAGAAAGGAACTGAGGGTACACGCGCCATTCACAGAACTGACCTGCTGCTTCTAATGTTGCACCTCAAATCCTAAACAGCTGAGCCAACCGTGTGTAAAGCTGGGACCTTGCTTCCACATGGACATCCTGCCTTTCACTTAGCCTTCCCCCATCGGCTGCTCTTTTGTCCTCTCATTTCTTCTTCTTTTCTTAAATTAATTTTTATTGGAATATAATTTCTTTACAATATTGTGTGTGTGTGTGTGTGTGTGTGTGTGTGTGTGTGTGTGTGTATCCTCTCTTTTTTGAGATTCTTTCCGATATTGGTCATTACAGAGTATTGAGCAGAGTTCCCTGGGTTATATAGTAGGTTCTTACTACTTATCTATTTTAAATATAGTAGTGTGTATATGTCAATCCCAATCTCCCTATTTATCCCTCCTTTCCTTTCCCCCTGGTAATTAATCATAAGTGTGTTTTCTATATCTGTGACTGTATTTCTGTTCATTTGTACCTTATTTTAGATTCCACATATAAGTGATGTCATATGATATTTGTTTCTATCTGCCTGATTTACTTGTCCTCTGATTTCTAAGCACATACCTTACACATCTATTCTTCCACACCCTGCCTCTGTGGGAATGAGCTTATATACATTCAGTATAAACTACCAATTCAGAGATATTGTTTTCTCTTTGTTGAGAATTTTTTCAGGTATTTTGATAAAGTTGTTATTCAGTTGCTCATTCATGTCCAACTCTTCTTGACCCCATGGGCTACAGCATGCCGGGCTTCTCTGTCCTTCACTGTTTCCCAGAGTTTGCTCAAATTCATGTCCATTCAGTTAATGATACCATCCAACCATCTCATCCTCTGTCACCCCCTTCTTCTGCCCTCAGTCTAAGCCATCAAAAGGGGCTTTTCCAGTGAGTTGGCTCTTCTCAACAGACGGCCAAAAGTATTGGAGCTTGAGCTTGAGCATCAGTCCTTCCAATGAGTATTCAGGGTTGTTTTTGATTAGGTACCAGTGTTTATTGCTATCATTGTTGAATCATTTTTGTGGTTTCTGGGTTTATCCTTGTGTCTGGATTTTGCAATACTTATATACATATATAAAAAGATGGGACTGTAGTCATGTACACAGGAATTATCTGGTTAAGAAAATTTTACAAAATATTACAGAAGAAATACATCCTTCTCATGAGATAGCTCAGACAAGGATGACACAGTTTTTCCATTCTGTGTATATAGCTGAATCTTCTTCTCACCTCACTTTCATTCTTTCTTTTTTTCTTATTATTTGTTGATTTTTTGAAGGGGTCCACACACATGCAGGATTGGGGAACTAGTTCCCCAACCAGGGGCTGAATCTATGCTCCCTGCAGTGAAAGTGCAGAGTCTGAGCCACTGGACTGCCAGCGAGTTCCAATTTCATTCTTCAGAAATTACCACCACAGTCTTTCAGTTAAAAAAAGTGAGTTTGAACCCAAAGCAAAACATCATTCTCCCTCAAATAGCTTAATTACTCAGAAATGCTTTTTGGCAAAACACAGTTTCCAGCATCTTCCATCTCCCTGCTATTTATCCTTATGCCGGATTACCTCATTCATTCGTTCTGACAGAGGACTGTATTTGTACTACGGCCTGACAGATGGGTCACATGTTTCAGTCTTAAAATATTCGACTCCGAGCTCTGGGCTACATACTTGGGGAATGATGTTAAATCAGCCTCGGCATCCACCATTGCCATTATGCCAGAAACTCAGGGGAGAATGATAAGGGTATAGAGAGATCAATAAGGCAAGAGAATCCATCCTTTCAAAAGTAAGGCAAAATAGGAGAAAGACTATCAATCAAGCATCGAGGTGTAAATAAAACAAGAGCATGCAGTGTTCACGCCACCGTTAAACTACAGTGAACCATCAGCCTGTGAGTAGTAAATTCCTCTTACATTTGCCTAACTCCTGCAATACAGGGCATGCTAAAGTACAGCCGTAAGACTCTCCAGCACATCGATCAGCTTGGCACTGCTCTCTCATGCCCCTTAACAGAATGAAATGGAGAGATGCCTGATGAATGCTGACAAGGACAATCTCAGATCGTTTTGATGTGAGCGGTCACAATAGAGCAGTCTAAAGAACATCTGTATAATTCAGTTCAGTTCAGTCACTCAGTCATGTCCGACTCTTTGCGACCCCATGGACTGCAGCACCCCATGGACCCCCTTGTCCATCGCCAACTCCTGGAGTTTACTGAAACTCATATCCATTGAGTCAGAGATGCCATTAAACCATCTCCTCATCTGTTTTCCCCTTCTCCTCCTGCCTTCAATCTTTCCCCGTATCAGGGTCTTTTCAAATGAGTCAGCTCTTCGCGTCAGGTGGCCAAGGGATTGGAGTTTCAGCTTTAATATCAGTCCTTCCAGTGAATATTCATGATTTCCTTTAGGACAGACTGGCATCTTTGTAAATATGAGTCATGCAAATACACTACTGCCTGTTGAGTTGATGTCACCCAGTGGAGCCCTTATAAATGCCCAGTCATGTTGGATTTGTTGGTAGAAAACCAGCAAACTCTAGAAACTGCAAATTGGAAATGACGTCCTTTATTGAGTCATAGGTACTCAGACATACATCAAAAAGCAATCTTCTTTTTTTTTTAAGTAAAAAGCCTTGTATTATTCCAGATTTGCAAAAATTATGTAAGATTATATATAGCGTTGCCTTCACTTCATGGCAATTAGATGAGGAAACAATAGAAATAATGACAGGTTTTATTTACTTGGGCTGTAAAATCACTGTGGATGGTGATTGTAGCCATGAAATTAAAAAAACACTTGTTCCTTGGAAGAAAAGCAATGGCAAACCTAGACAGTGTATTAAAAGGCAGAGACATTATTTTGCCGATAAGGTTGTTATAGTCATGTTTGAATGTGAGAGTTGGACTATAAAGAAAGCTGAGTGTCAAAGAATTAATGCTTTTGAACTGTGGTATTGGAGAAGACTCTTGAGAGTCCTTTGGACAGCAAGGAGAGCCAATCAGTCCATCCTAAAGGAAATCATTCCTGAATATTCATTGGAAGGACTGATGCTGAGGCTGTAACTCCAATCCTCTGGCCACCTGATGCGAAGAGCTGACTCATTGGAAAAGACCCTGATGCTGGGAAAGATTGAAGGCAGGAGGAGAAGGGGATGACAGAGAATGAGATAGTTGGATGACATCACTGATTCAACGGACATGAGTTTGAGAAAACCCCAGGAAATGGTGAAGGACAGGGAAGCCTGGCGTGCTGCAGTCCATGGGGTCTCAAAGAGCTGGTCATGACTGAGCAACTGAACAACAATAAATTTTTAATTGGAGGATAATTGCCTTACAGTATTGTGTTGGTTTCTGTCATGCATCAACATGAATCAGCCATAGACATACATATGTCCTGTTCCTCTTGATCCCCCCCACCCCCATCCCATTTTAAAAGTTTTATTACTGAATTTGTTGCAGCTTTGTTTCTGTTATGTCTTGATGTTTTGGCTGAGAGGCGCGTGGGATCATAGCTCCCCAACCAGGAACTGAACCTGTGTTCCCTGCATCAGAAGGTGAAATCTTAACCACTGGAGAGCCTAGGAAGTCCTGCAGAATTCTAATGACAGCTGGTTAAGACTCTGTCCTTTTCCATGTCAGCTGCCCCAGCTGCACTTCTCCCAAGCGGTGGTGGGCATTTTGGGATTCTGCTGAGGGGAAGAGTGTAGTGATGAATTTAGTCTGGATTTAGTGAGGCGCGTGCATGTTTGTGTTACCACTAGCTGGCCTGTGGTAAGAATGGTTTCCAGGAACCTCAGATTACCCACTGTGTGATGTGCTGGACATTGTGGCCACACAGGCCACAAGATCCTCGTGTGGTAGGCAAGTTGCTCTGGGCACCCCACACTGCAAGTGTGTGGGAATGGGAAGAAAAAGCCTTATTTGCAAGATCTGAAGCCAAAAGATAAATCTATACCAAATGCTTCCAAATTATTGTCGCCAAAATTTCTATCCCAACCATTTATAAATCACTACAATGGATGAATTGTGAGGCTGAAGACTTTGTCTTCCAGGGCAGGGGGTGTGTGTTCAGTCCATGGTCAGGGAGCTCCGATTCCTCATGTTTCATGGCCCAAAGGCCAAAGCAAAACAGAGACAGTGTTGTAACAAATTCAATAAACAAAATAGTTTCCTTCAAAAGAACCTTGAAAAAGAAGGTGGAGGGGCATTTGGGGAAGTGCTTAGATCATGACGGTGGAGCCTGTGTAAATGGGTTTAAACCCTTATAAAGACACCATTTGAAAAGACCCTGATGCTGGGAAAGATTGAAGGCAGGAGGAAAAGGGGGTGACAGGATGAGATGGCTGGATGGCATCACCAACTCAATGGACATGAGTCTGAGGGGACTCCTGCAGTTGGTGAGGGACAGGGAGGCCTGGCATGCTGCAGTCCATGGGGTCGCAAAGAGTCAGACACAACTGAGCAACTGAACTGAACTGAAAGACCCCACAGAACACCCTTTGCTCTTCTGCCCTGTGAAAATACAGGATAATCTGGAAATTGAGAGAAGGTCTGCACCCCAGTGTGCTGTACTCTGATCTTGAACTTCCACCTTTCAAAAGGGTGAGAAGTAAATTCTGTTGTTTATAAAACGCTTGGTCTATGGTAATTTGTGAAAGCAATAGGAGCACACTAACAGTGTCTGTGTGCACTAACAGTGTCTGTGAACACCTCTGTGCTCACCCTTTTGTACATTCTGTCATCTAGCTCTAGTCTATAATATCCTCACCCTCTAACTATTATAATTAAAGGATGTCTTAATGGTTTATATATTAGTGGAATACACTAGTATTTCCTAATACTCTATATCCCACACTAATTTTTTAAAGTTCTGTTTTCTTCATAACAGTATTTAAGAAATATATTTAAGCAGAAAGTTAAAACAGGTTCAAGCCAGAGATATCTGGTTCAAATCAAAACTGCAGTAAAACATAAACAAAAGCCAGAGAGATATGTATGTATGTAACACTGTTCCATGCAGAGAGTTTTGGGAATTATAACTGGCTTCACTTAGTAAAGTATTGTGAAAAGTTCACAAATGACCTTGGATGGAGAGGGAGCATCTATCAGGTATCGCTACTCCGCTGCCAGTGAAACAAGTGTTAAGCACAAATGGAATCATTCTGTGGTGCAAAATTTAAGTTTGTGTATGCTCTGTCGCTCATCTGTGACTCCTCAGACTGTAGCCTGTCAGTCTCCCCTGTCCGTAGAACTTTCCAGGCAAGAACACCGGAGTGGGTTGTCGTTTACTCCTCCAGGGGATTTTTCCAGCCCAGGGATCGAACCTGTGTCTCTTGGGTCTCCTGCATCAGTAGGCAGATTCTTCACCCTTGAACCACCTGGGAAACCCAATGTATAAGATGTGTTCTAATTCACAGGAAGGCCACCCTTTGAAATCAAATTTATATAACGAACAGATTTGAAATGTCAGTGATCATCTTTCTGAATTTTCCCAGTTCCTCTGTCTTTTACAAAAAAGAATCGGTAAGATTAGGCAGGGATAGGACATGAGGATATTGAGTGGTCACTAGAAATAACATATCAGCTATGAGCCTAATGTTCACTTTCATTCCATTCATAAGCAAGCCTTCTCTTTATTTGACCTCAGGGTGTTTATGATAAGCAGCTCAAAGTCGACGGAACACCTGGGGTGACCCTCCCTTTCAGTCCTTCTAGTCACGAGGAAGCAAGTGCAAAAGATGCTTCTTCGTGTCGTTACTTCTGTGCCCAGACAAGACGGTAGCATGTGTGCACATTGGGAACTGGTGGCCCAGACTACAGGTGTGGCTGGCTGTCTTTCTCAAGTTGCTCACATAGGACTCTAACTCGCCTTGCCAGATGGCTGGGTACCGATCACAATTAATGATTCGTGGAATCCAAGTAAATGAAAGGAAGCCGGTTTTTGCACATAGCACAGCCAGCCCCTCAGGGCAAGTGGACAGTCAGCAGTGCAGAAGAGTGTAGTGAGTCATCCCTTGGTACCCAGCAGGATGGGTTCCAGGGCCCCCTGCAGATGCTAGAGTCCACAGATGCTGAAGTTCCTTGCATGGTGTGGAAGTGATGTGGTACACAGTCCTCTGTGTCTGCGGGCTCTGCAGCCTTGGACATGGAAAGCAGGCTGTGCCTCAAACAGTGCCTCTTGGCCAGGGGTGGATGTGCTAGGGTCCCATTCTTCTGTTTTCCTAAACTTCGTTCTGTCACTCTGATGTAATCTACTCTTTGGGCATCTTTACTTTCCTCTGTGGAAATAAAAACCAGCACCAGTGCATGTTGGCTTTCCCTGATTAAAAAACATCCCTTTGCCAAAACTTGTCTTAAATGTGGGCATAAGTCATTTGGCTAAAAGTCACCGCAGTAGGAGAGAAAATTCCATGTGGTTAAGTAACTTCTCTCCTTTTATTTTACTTCGATTATTACGAAAGTAATTTTCTCTTATTTCTATAAACCACTAGAGAAAGCAATCAAATTAATTCCATTTATTGTCTTTGAGAACTCTGGTTATAAAATTGACCATTTCATAGTTCTATTCATTCCAATACTTAAAACGATCACCTGAGTCATAAAATAGATTTTTTAAATTTATTATGAAAAGTGTAATTTACAATAAAAGAAATAGATGTTCTCATAGAATTAGCATTGGCACTCTTTTCTCTTATACTTTGATAGATGTAAATATAGACCACATTTTGGTACATATCGACTTTCCTATCTTCTATTCTGTCCTGCAATTATATGTGCTCAGAACTCTGTGTTAACTTTACCTGCCTGAAATGTTTCTCTATTTTTTTTTTCTTTTTAACTCTTAAAGAGTGATTGTCACTAGTTATATCTTATCTTTTAAAATATCTTCTCATAATAATATTTAGTTTTATATATTATTATTGCATTTACATGGTGAATTCTCATGTTCTGTGCCACATATGTAGTACGTAGCACAGATTAAATTGGTGCTGATTATCTAAGAATTAGAACTCTCTGGTCTTTCTTTGGTGTTATATAAGTTTCCTCTAAATAGGTCCCTTCTTCAAGTCAAAATTCTGGACAGAAATTTTAAAGCTAGTCACTTCAGGAATTCTTTGTATACAAAGAAATAGCTTATTTGCAAAACTATGAGGAGCTATAATTCTGTGTTTTATAAATCTGAACAAATTGTTTATGCATTATCTGCCAAAGTTTTGGGTTCTCTATGATGTTGCTTATAAGCAGAAGTGGTGTTGTGAGGCATATGTGTTTTATCTTATGTATATAAGTTAGTATGTTAAGCTGGCTTATTAAAATGTTAAACTCCATGAACTGATAATCAGACCCATTTACTGAATTAAGGAATACTTGGAAATTGCAGATGCAGTGACTTCAATGAGGCACATTTTTCACTGCTGCTGTGGCCCTGCATTTTTCCCTTTGGTGATGGATGTTGCCTTAGTTTGATTTTGTTACATTTGGTTGTCTCTCTTTTGGTGCTGTATAAAATGTAACCAAATTTATGGAATTAACAATCTGCCCTGAAAGAACAGAAGTGGGTCCTGAGTGTCCATCAAGAAGCAATGATATAAAAATACTTACTTTTCTTACTTTTCAAAGAGTACTCTGTTGACTAATGAGAGGCAGATTCTCTTTAGTCCATCATTCTCTGAGGAATTCTTATGTTTCTGTTCCGTTACATCATTAGATCACTGAACCCGTCTACCCGCTCTGCCCACACACCCACTTAGGGTGTCTTCTGGTCCTCGGTGCTGAGACAAAGCCACCAAGAAATGCTTATTCTGTCTTCCCAGGATATTCCCAGTCCTGTTCACATGCACACAAGCCCTCTTCTTTGTTTATGTTTTCTAGGATGCTGGGCATTTATCTGTGGTCACATCTGTTTGTGACGCAGTGGGGTGCTGGCTTTCACTAGAATTATCTGTGAAAGCTGATAAATTAGTTCTCAGAAATCTTGTCTGCCAGTTGTTGAGCTGTCAATAGGTTAAAATAAGGCAAATAAAATTACGTATATGAACAAAATCAGTACAGGTACACATTGGGGCTTTTTAAATTGTTTTTTCCTTAGAGACCAGGAATACCGGCATAGTACAGAATCTGAGTCAGTTGATGTTTTGACCCCCACTGCAGCAAATTTGCCTTCTTCTGAATAGGTCAAGAATTGTGACTTCTTTTGGAGAAGCGAAGCAATGGTCACTTTAAAAACTCTCTAGTGATCCTTTAGAAAAAGGCTTTTATCCCTGCCAGATTATACAGTGTTCTCCAAACTGAAGCAAAACAAAACAAAATCATTCTCTGGAATATTGGAGATGCGTCGTAAGTACTTTGGAATGTATAAAATGTATGATGACCCCATTTGTATACAATAAGCTATTTGCTCCAGTTACCGTAGGGCACATATCATAGTTGTTCGAAATTAAGGAGATAATTAAATGGAAATAAGCAGTTTAGGCAATTGTTTATCCACACAGTCTTCTTGCAGGGCAACAATTTTTAAAACCCTAATTATTTTTAGTGTTAGATGCTATGAAATTGGTATAGTTTATTTTGTGTATATAAAATTCCTTGTAAGAGGCTGAACATTTAGTAGTTAGTGTGTTATTTAAACCCACACATTTTTTTCCCCACTGGCAGTGAGATAGATCTTATTTTAATGAGCACTTTCACAATTTGTAGATGTTTTCTCACAATTGTAGATTCCAAGAACGACTTCCCTTGTGAAAGTTTATCTTAACAAAAATTCTTTGAGGGTTGTGTCATCGGTTTATCCGAAGGCAATTATTATCAGCAGCTGAAATAGTACTAACTGAACTTAGTGTCTCATTGAAGAATGACGGTTCTCGGTTTCTAATTGAGAGAATTTCAGTTTGGCAAGCATCCGTGGACTTTTTACTTTGCGTTGGAAGATTTTAAATCAGGCAAACCCAAGCTCACTAGACCACTCAAGAGAACAACCGGTACAGATCGCGATTGCTCACGACCGCAGTGCATTTCGTAAAAGTGCTGCAGGATTGATGTAAGAATACTAGCTAGCCCCTGTAGAGGGCTTACTGTTTTCTGAGTTTTATTCTTAGTGCTCCCCATATTTTATATTTTACATGTTTAACAGACTTCTAAGGTAGTTATTATCCCCAGTTTTACAGATGAAGAGACTAAAGCAAAAGCAGTTGGGTGATTTTTCCCAAGGTCATACGGACAGTGAGGGGGACAAGTCTGAGACCTGGGCGGTGCGGTTCAAGATCTAGGGTCTCCGTGGCTGTGTGTGACAGTGGCATTTCCTCCTTCCTCTTCAGAGAGTCTCCCGATCAAGGGCAAATACCCTTTGTTTGCCAGTCTCTGACATTTTTATCACTTATTTTCAAAGGGCAAGAGTAATTTGGAAAAGGAAAAGCAGGACTGTCTTATCATTCGGGATAGTTCTTTCTCTTGATCATGGAGAATATCTCTGCACAAAAAATCTCCAGTAATCACACAACAAAGAAGATGCATCGACTATTGGATCTGGTTTGGGAAATTCTCTAAGGCACAAGGTGGACTGACTGAAAATTCACTGTGGAAAGTAATCCTTGTATAGGTTTATGGTGATGAGAAACAGACGTTTGAGTGTGTAATATCTCATAGACTTCTGGTTGAAAAATCACAATAAATGGGATAATGATATAAATGTCTAATATTCATTTTTATTATCAGGTCATTTTTTTCTTGAACTTGACGTTAATTTATTCTCATACTTACCATCTCATGGCCCCCAATACTATAAATATTGAAATTATATTCATAGCAAATTATCTGCAAGTGTTTCCTCCAATTTTTATAATGTAGCAATTACTTTGCAGGTATTAATTGCTGTCACATTTTTTTATCTATACTCTAGCTTTGTCTTCTTGAGGAAATTATTGTGTTTTATAGTCTAAATTTCTTAGATTTAGGACTTTCAAAGTGTAGGTTCTGTTCACAATTAATTTTTCCTCATTAATAAAACATGAATGAATTGGCTAATAAAACAACACAATTATTTTATGTCATGGAATATAAGTTTTTGTTTATGGATTTGCTGAATTGCCCCAGTAGTTCACTGTATGAAAGCATTCTCCCTTTTAACTTTGGTCCAGTTTACAGAGAAATAAAATTGGTAGGATAGCAGACATCATGGGGTAGGGGTACTTTTTTGTGGGGGATATGCAGATAAAGTAAATGATGTCATATTGAAAATGCAAAATTTCCTTCACAGACATGAAGCTTGTCTGCCAAAACCAGAGATCTTTATTCTGTACCAGCAGTTTCCCTCAATTGCTCTCTTGTCTTATTTAGCAGTTTTGCAATACAGATGATACTTCATTTTTATTAGTTAAAAACAGATAAAATGCATCCTTCCCACAGGTTGTATCTGACTTCCTAGAAATTTCTTTTAATGATGTCCACTTTAGGTCAGGGGAGGGATTAGTTGAAAGAGAGATTTTATATGCCAAAATGTGGACCCAGTCATGACGGAGAAAAACTTGAAATGTGGTCTATACTGAAGAGAGATCATGACTCTTTTAAAAGTTATGAAGAGCAACGTAGAATCTGTGACCTTTATTTTTCTCAGAGCGCTGTGGGAGTCAGAGCCTTGGAATTTCAAGGATTATCTCCACCAGCATGTACAGTAGAATTTCCTGGCCTGACAGTGATGTTCCGTGCCTGCCTTTTTGACATAACACTTAGTACCAGTGCTTCTGGCCATTGGATATGTGGTAGTATGATGGAGGAACTGAAGTTTTTCTCTCATTTTATTTGAATTATCTTTCCATTTAAATAGCTACATGTGACTAGGGGCTGCTGTCTTGGATGACAGGTATCTAGAGTTAAATCTGGAATGAGCTGGATGAACACTGCCCAACTTCAGGTCCTGGACCTGCTGCAGAGTACTTGCACAGCTTTGGAAAGCCCTGTAATCTCAGTATTCCCAGCTCCAATATGAGCATAGTAATAGGATCTACCTCTGACATCTGTGTGCTTGTATGCTCACTCAGTCATGTCCAGTTCTTTCGTGACCCCATGGAGTGTAACTCCCAGGCCCCTCTGTCCGTGGTATTCTCCAGACAAGAATATTGGAATGGGTTGCCATTTCCTCCTCTAGGGGATTTTCTGGGCTAGGGTTCGACCCAATGTCTCCTATACCTCCTGCATGGAAAGGTGGATTCATTTACCACTAAGCCACCTGGGAACACCCCCTCCCTAAAATTTCTTACGTGGTTCAATAAAAAACTGAGTACAAAGCTCTTTGAGCTGTGCCTGGCATGTAATACACAGTCAATGAACATTAGCCTTTGCTATCCTTGTTTCTTATTTTATGACCTTTTGTAGATTTTAAGAATGTAGAAAATGAAAAAGAGAGAGAAATTAAGTAGGTCTAAAACAATAAGCAAAAAAAAAATCTATGACATGGGATGGAAGTTTAGGTTTTACTGGAGGAATGTGTGAGATGTAGAAAAGGCAATTATAGTCTGACTGTATATTACAATTTGCTTTGGATGGTTTCAGTTTATACATTGCATCCTAGCTTAATTCTAAGAGTTCATTCTTTTGTTCTAAAAAGTGTCCCTAATTAAAAAAAAAAAATTAAAGTGTCCCAAAGGTGTTTGTAAGATACATTTTAGAGTCACCCTATTGGAGAAGGAAATGGCAGCCCACTCCAGTGTTCTTGCCTGGAGAATCCCAGGGATGGCAGAGCCTGGTGGGCTGCCGTCTATGGGATCGCACAGAGTCGGACACGACTGAAGCGACTTGGCAGCAGCAGCCGCAGAGCAAGATATGGGAATGCAGCCCAGTTATTCCTGGTGAAGGGAAGAAGATAGAATAAGATACACGTGTGACTATGGCATAGCGTGGCTGGCCCCTGAAAGGAGAAAACAGAAGGAACAGAGCCAGGAGTGGGCTGCAGGGACTTTATGGAGCTGGGATGGGAGCTTGCACAAGGAAAGGAGATAGGACTCACATGACATTCGGTGATTATTGCATCGCTCTCATTTCATCACAGATCTACTTTCAGAAAAACTAAACCCCGGGTTAATTGGACAAAACCATTTTGATGTGTCAGAAAAACCTTATGCCATTTGATGTTCTGATCGGCCTTCTGTGACTGGCAACACAGATCTGAAAAGAGATTTTCAGATTTGTATTAGACACCCCTTGAAACAAAATGCTTTCTGGTTATTACTGATTAGCTGCCAGTCACCTGATCAGTAATGTGATTGGTTGATATGGAAGTTAGCCATTGCATGGAAAAATCGCTTATTTTGTTTTCATGACGGAAGACTTTGAACCTGTTGATTGAGCTGGGTCAGCATAGTTTATGGCAGGTGTTCAAGCTGTGTCTGTTGGTCTCTATTTTGTTTAGAACAGCATGCAGGAGAATGCTAGAAAGTCAGTTCTTGGCAATATCGCCAATTGTGATTTTAGGGAAACGGTATATTAGGTTGTGAGACACAGAATATAGAAATGAAGAAAAAAGTCAAAATTAAACATTATCGAGGAAAAACTAAACATTTAAGTAAACATATAAGACCCAAGAGCAAGTGCCTCCCCTCCTCTTTGTGTCTGACTGCATTCTGAATTGAGGCACTGGCCATTGGTCCTCCCAGAAGTCTCCATCAGCAGCTGACAGGGACCTGTTTTAGATTTTCACTCTTTTCCCAGTGATTCTAGCCCATCATGAAAGCAGAGGTTTGAGTTTCTCTCTGAAGTATTTCCCAGAGAGATAGAGGTACCATCCAGGGATTAGTCACTCTCAGCATTTCTGGGGAATTCTAATAATTACTGACAAATGTGGGAGGCATTGTAATCTCCACCTGAGGAACCAAGATGGCTCAGCTTTTGCAGGAGGAACCAACCATTATCAGTACTGAAATCATGAGCTGTCTGGGTTATTTTCAAATTGGAGACTTGAAGTGTGTCAGAATTGTGTTTGTTTTTCCTTGAAAAGATCAAGAGTTGGCCGCATTAAAAGAGAGGTTGGGGCAGAGACCAGATGTCATTGGCGTTTGGAGAATTGAGCAATCTTTATAAAGAGCTGTTCCATTGTTCACAGTAGTTACTCATCTCCAGTTTGTAAATTTATTAATGAAACTGGTTTATAGCTGCTTGAAATGAACAATTACTACTTGACTTGTGTTTCCAAGTACCATGAATTTTAAAATGTCATTTAATATTGAATCCTCTGAATAGAGTTCAATGACTTCAGATTGCCTATTTATAAACAGCACAGAGCCGTCTTCTATGATGCAATCTGTGGGAGTGTTCACATATTACTAATATTTAGAGCAAAAGTGAATCTCATCCCAACAGAACTGTAATCAAACCTCGGTGACAAGTGAAAGTGTTAGTTGCTCAGTCATGTCCGACTCTTTGTGACCCTGTGGACTGTAGCCCTCCAGGCTCCTCTGTTCTTGGAATTCTCCAGGCAAGAATACTGGAGTGGGTAGCCAGTAGTGATTAGTAAATACCTCGAAATTAATCATCTGTTCTATCCACAGTAATTATTCCATCTGCTTAGTGCTGTTTGTTTCTTGATAAAAAATGGCAAACCCCAGTTCATAGTTTCATCTCATAATAGTGACCACCATGCTTAAAAATAGATGAACTCTTGAGCTCCCCCTTAAAGGTCAGTTACTCCAACTTGGGGGCTTCCCTGGTAGCTTAGTGATAAAGAAGTCGCTGCCAATGCAGGAAACTTGGGTTTGATCCCTGGGTCAGGAAGATCCCCTAGAGAAGGAAATGGCAACCCACTCCAGTACTCTTGCCTGGGAAACCCCATGGACAGATGAGGCTGGCATGCTGCTGGCCTTAGGGTTGCGAAAGGGTCAGATGTGACTTAGTGACTAAGCAGCAACTCCGACTAGGACTGAGAGATCTCTGTTCATTCTAAGGATCTGCCCCATGATGACAGTGCAAATGATAAGAACAACAAAAAAAACTATTTAGTATTAAATCTGTGCCAGGCACTGGGCTAAATGTTTTATATATAATTTATATATATTAGGGCTTCAACGCTTCACAACTGTCCTATGCAGTGATATGAATATAATCTGTCTTTTACTCATGACCAGGGGCTTAAGTGCCTAGTTAGTGGTGGTGCGGATTCTAAGTGGCCAGTTTAGAGCTCTTAAGCAGTCTGTTACAGTTGCTCTTAGCAGCCATTCCTTAGGCCAGTAGACAGAATGTACAAATGAATGCGTTTTGTGGGGACTTTGATCCTTTAGTGCTCATTTCCGTAGCTGACTCTGGTTGGGAAAAGAGAAGAGAGGCAGGTTTTCTCCAAACTCTATTATAAAAGGCATAATTGAAATGATTGTTTTCTACAGTCATAGTCTTCAGAATGGAGAGACAATTGCCTACAGAAAATTGCAAAGCCATCCTCTAGGTGGCTTATGAAACTCTGGCCACAGTCGCGTAGCTCGCCTTGGATATTAATTTAGCTGTTTTTCTTATTGCTTGCATGGACAATATTCTTCTTCACCCTCATTTGAGGCTCTCATAGGCTCCGTAGCACTTGCCGTGATTCCTGTCACGTCCACTGTCTCATGGAGTGTTGATACCAGAGGACAGGTCTGCAGAAATGAGGTTACGTGGAAATTACTCTGCCTGGGGGAGGACTCCAACAGCCTGCCTCAGCAGCAGCAGCAGCCTCTGCCCGATGAACTGCATGCGTACGTGCAGGCTAAATAATGTATGATTCAAGACAGGAATGTGGTCTGTATTCATTTTTGGAGAGTAAAAGAGTTGGCATGTCAGTCCCACAGGAGACTTTATCCAGGGCTTCACCCTTGAGTGGATAAAAGAGTACAAATTCTCTTGCACTGGAGATGAATGAAAACAAATTGGGGAGACCATCCGCAGAGCAGACTGCTGCATGATAGAGTCCAAGGCTACCCCAAACCACCAGACCAACTGCTTCAGGATCCTGCCAGCAGCCAGACGCTGCAAAGAGAATTGACTGAAGTTTGGCATTGAGACCCCATGATTCCCAGCCAAGGGGAGTTGCATGCAGAAAATATTTAAAATTCTCTTTGTAAAAGAGTTATGTTTTCAATCAAAGGGAGAAGTAGGTTTCAGCTTCAGACCAAGTCTGCTGACTCGTAAATGTGGCGGTGTTAGTAACAAAGGGTGGAGGCGCGGGGAGGTTAACAGTGTACACACTTCAGGGTAAGAAGCTGAACTTTGGAGAGATGAGGGGGTGTTCAATGAGTAGTTTTAGGCCATTGAGTTATTGTCATCATTCCACAATGGGGACTTTACTGGCCTGCTAGGAGAGGGGATGGATCTGTAAGAAGCAGTGTTTCTTAACCAGCGGTGATGTCATAGCTCCAGGGCACCTTCAACAATATCTGGGGACATTTTTGGTTGCCACAACTTGGGGGGAGGATAGCACGGCTGGCCTCTAGTGGTAGAAGATGGGGATACTATTAAATATCCTGCAGTGCACAGGACAGCCCCTCACAACAGAGAACTATCCCGTGCAAAATCTCAGGAGTGTCAAGGTGGGGACCCTGGTTGAGAATGACCCGGTTAAGGTCTGTGCATGACGGTGCCCCCTTCAGCCAGGCATCCATCCAGTATCGCTTGACTTCGTGTAAAGGATGGTTTTTAACAATTTGCTTTACTCTATTGGTGTGTGAATGGTTTTTTGAGGTACCAGGGGCTTTCTGTCCAAGCAAACAGGGAAGCAAGCAAGCAAACAAAAACACAGCTCACATCCCTCTCTGGTTTATCTCCAAAGTATCTAGGTAGGGGTTGAAAGCACAGACGGGCTGCCCTCCAAGCCACACATTCTCCAAGATCGTACGTAGGAGGACCTGGTTGATCCACTTTTCAAACGTGAAAAATGAGGCATATTAACAAAGCGCACTAAATGAATCAGCTGCTTGGGATGATCTACAAGCCAGTTCATTTTCCTGTTATTAAATAACAAAGCATGAATCCTGACAAATGAACCCTCTCCTTTGGCATTATTTGAAAAACTCAGAACGCGCCTGCTTCTGATGGTCACTTCCCCTTTGAAATTAAATTTAAGGTGAACTTCATTTAAATTCTGATAGTGTGGGGAGGGCTTGTGGACCTTCCTTTGATTGTTCACTGTTTATCGTCATTGGTCTTCCCATCTCCCTTTGTCCTTGGACAGGCCAGAGCTCCCGGCAGGACACCGTCCTGCAGAGTTCTCCGCAAGGAGGGATTTTGTGTTTCTTGGTGCCCCTGCCATGAAGAGGCAAGGTTCTGTACGAGCGTCCTGGGGAGCTCCGTAGCTTCTGCAGTCAGGCTCCCGGGGGGGATGAAACTGGGCTTCCAGCTGTGCGACCTTGAGAAGGTCATTGGCCCTTTCTGTGCCTCAGTTTTCTCATTTGTAAACCGTGAAGAAAATGATTTGCCTCCTTGGATTGTTCTGAAGATAACATATACTATGCTCAGCAAGCAGATGGCAAATGTTACCTATAATTACTAGAATCATTAAGAATAGCATCTTCCAAAATGGATGCTAAGTCATTTTTTTTTTAACTTTCTAAAGAGGACATTGGTGCCGATCAGCTGATTTTAGCAGTGCTGACATGTGGTTAAGGGGGCTTTTGCCCTCATGTCAGAACCCCTAACAGACCCTCCCAGCAATGCCACCATGAATAAAAAACATCTAAGCAAAATCTGCTTCCTTCCCAAGCATATGCAGCTTCCTGACAGCTCTCCATCCCCCTCCCCAGTGGAGCACCGTGGGAAGCCCCTCTTCTGGAAGCCCCTCTCCTGGAAGCCCCTCTCCTGGAAGCCCCTCTCCTGGAAGCCCCTCTCCTGGAAGCCCCTCTCCTGGAAGCCCCTCTCCTGGAAGCCCCTCTCCTGGAAGCCCCTCTCCTGGAAGCCCCTCTCCTGGAAGCCCCTCTCCTGGAAGCCCCTCTCCTGGAAGCCCCTCTCCTGGAAGCCCCTCTCCTGGAAGCCCCTCTCCTGGAAGCCCCTCTCCTGGAAGCCCCTCTCCTGGAAGCCCCTCTCCTGGAAGCCCCTCTCCTGGAAGCCCCTCTCCTGGAAGCCCCTCTCCTGGAAGCCCCTCTCCTGGAAGCCCCTCTCCTGGAAGCCCCTCTCCTGGAAGCCCCTCTCCTGGAAGCCCCTCTCCTGGAAGCCCCTCTCCTGGAAGCCCCTCTCCTGGAAGCCCCTCTCCTGGAAGCCCCTCTCCTGGAAGCCCCTCTCCTGGAAGCCCCTCTCCTGGAAGCCCCTCTCCTGGAAGCCCCTCTCCTGGAAGCCCCTCTCCTGGAAGCCCCTCTCCTGGAAGCCCCTCTCCTGGAAGCCCCTCTCCTGGAAGCCCCTCTCCTGGAAGCCCCTCTCCTGGAAGCCCCTCTCCTGGAAGCCCCTCTCCTGGAAGCCCCTCTCCTGGAAGCCCCTCTCCTGGAAGCCCCTCTCCTGGAAGCCCCTCTCCTGGAAGCCCCTCTCCTGGAAGCCCCTCTCCTGGAAGCCCCTCTCCTGGAAGCCCCTCTCCTGGAAGCCCCTCTCCTGGAAGCCCCTCTCCTGGAAGCCCCTCTCCTGGAAGCCCCTCTCCTGGAAGCCGCTGTAGCTCTCATTCCTAACAAGCTGACACGCAGATTCACGGCAGTGCCTTGTCCTGGTACAGCTCAGCGGAACAATGTTCTGTACCCCCAGACTGTACGTCCTCACCCTTCCTAAAGAGGATTTATAAAGTGTGACTTTGAGGTGGCAAAGCCAATTTTATCTGAAGGAAATAATTTTTTTTCTAATATTTTAAAGTGTCTTTCTTAGTGCCTCAAAATGATTTAAATGTTAATCAATGATAAAATTGCAAATCCATCTAAAAACAAAGAATTGGGAATGGAATTAGAACCACTTTTAATCAACAAAGTGGCTGCTCTAACCCATTGACCCCTAAAGGTTATTGACGCTCCTTTTCCCCCCCTTTTTTTAATGCTGCTGTAGTTCAGTTTTTTGTCCTTGGTAGCCAGAGTGTGCAAAATCACTTTTGCTTTTCACAAATTAATTCATTTAAGCCTGTGCATTTGTCAGACATTCTGGGAAACTTCTGCCAATGTTTTGTTGATTAAAGGATATGTATTTTGAAAATGAGTAGAGGAAGGAATTTATAATTCTTTAAACAAAAGCGATTTATAATGTAGGCTGCTACTTGAATCGTTCAGTGTATCAACAGATAAATGAAAATATCAAGGATTAGCAAGAGTGTTGGCACTGGGTCTTAAAAAAATGGTGCATTTATTGATTCAATAAGACTGAGAAAGCCTACATCTTTCAGTAAAATTTCTAGAACTTACAACAAGAATAGGACATAGAAAACCACTCCTCATTGTATGTATTTTTCAAAAGGTTTTGGAAATACATCTTTCTCTACAAGAATCTGGTGCTTCTACTTCTATTTTTAAATTATATATATATCTAATTTCCATGCATACAAGTTCTCTCTACTCATTCCCACTTTGATTCATTTTTGACCATTTTGTTTTAATTTTTCCCAGTGAATACAGTGTGCCCTTTAGAGGGCACATTTATGGTTTTAAGCACCATGCAATCTACTAAATGGTGTCTAGTTATGGAAATGCTTGCAAAGACCCTTGGGGCGAAAAAAGAATTAAATCAACACAGATTGATCACTCTGTAGTTGGTGCTTTCTTATTTGATCAGTCAGGGACTCACTTGGTCTGAACCGGTCCATCTGATCTGTGAGACATAAAGCTGGAGACATTTTTCTGGCTCCCTGGTGGTTTTAAAGGTTCTGCAATGGGAGAAGTGCTTTAAACAAAGCCTCATTTTAAAGGAAGCCTGAGTACAGAATGGAATTCAAAGAATTTGGAGAGAGGGGAGGTGAAAGTGGTAAGAAACAGCCTGCAAAAAGCTGGGAAATTTAAAAGACTAGTGCACAGGAGGGAAATCAAAAATAAATCCCATCTGGTTGTGAGATACACTGACCAGAACGCAGCTTCAACGAGGCCGTGTTAAACACCTACTAAGTGCAGGGCTTGTAAACGGTGTGAGCTTACGTGTTCTCCAGTGTTCAAGGCAGGAAGTAGATTTCGTAGGTCAAGAAGGAATTTTTTTTAATGTCAGCCAGGAAACTATTCAGCTTTATGCAGATATGACATTCCAAAATACAATAAATAGTTGTTATTTTATTCAAATATTAAGAACAGAAAAGCCTTCTCCTGTGCCATTCACTTTCAAATTCTATGTTAAGTATGTTGCTCTTCGATTAAGTCATACTGAAGAAGTGGTTGAATGTAGCTAACACCAAGGCTTCCAGCATGGAGGCTGCAAGAATGACAGCGAGGCAGAAAGCAATGATCTTTGCAATGGGTCGCTGTACAGGGAACGGAGAGCAAAGACCCAAGGGAATCAGCTATAATATAGCCTTACTTCCCATATCCAAGAGGCCTTGTCTTAGAGCGAGTTGGGAATAGAGACAAAGGCACATCTGAAATCTTGGAGGGTGTAAGACGGATTATTATAGCAAGAAACAAGGCCGGACAATGCCTCCTGTCCTGTCTTTATGGGCCAAGTGCTGTGATTACTCAATTTTTATTGTACGGGGTGTAGCTTGAGTGTTTAAGAAACCCCCACTGGCTGTTGGATAAGTACTCACTTCTCACCTCTGATAGAATAGCTGATGAATATTCAGATTAGACGTCTCCAGCGTGTCCCCACTGGAATCATGATGAATGCATTCACTGTATATTTATATAGCATCCTAGATGACAGTTGAGAGAATCTAGGATAGATTTGAAGGTGGAGATCACTGGGACTTCCCAAGTGGTGCTAGTGGTAAAGAACCCTCCTGCCAGTGCTGAGACACCGGTTTGATCTGTGGGTTGGGAAGATCCCTTGGAGGAGGAAATGACAACCAACTCCAGTATTCTTGCCTGGAAAACTCCATGGACAGAGGACTGCAGGTTACAGTCTATGGGGTGCAAAGAGTTGGACCTGACTGAGTGCACACACAAAAGACAGATATAACTCACAAATATCATGATTGTGAGTATTATTATTCAATTTTTATATTGCTAACACTTATTGTACAATTAATGATGCCCAGGAACCAGTCTATTTGCATTATTAGCTCACTGAGTTTTTGTAAAGACCCTATGACGTAGGAGGTGGGTAATTTTTTCCTCCTCGTTTTCACAAGACTGTTGGATCTCAGAAAGGTTCAGGTGCCATCCAAAGGTCACACAGCCAATAATGTTCATATCAGGGACTCAAACCCAGTCGGTCAATGTATTTTCAGAACTTTTGAGATACGCCTGTTTGAAAAGGAAATAAAGAATAATAATGTCTGCTAATTCAGGCATGTTGCTGCTGCTGCTGCGAAGTCGCTTCAGTCGTGTCCAACTCTGTGCGACCCCATAGACGGCAGCCCACTAGACTCTTCTGTCCCTGGGATTCTCCAGGCAAGAATACTTGAGTGGGTTGCCATTTCCTTCTCCAATACATGAAAGTGAAAGTGAAGTCGTGCCCTACTCTTAGCAATGCCATGGACTGCAGCCTACCAGGCTCTTCCGTCCATGGGATTTTCCAGGCAAGAGTACTGGAGTGGGGTGCCATATATAGGTATAAAGATCCTCACATTGTATTTTCCCAAGTCACTGAGGGTCATCTTATCATTTTCATATTGTCATAATAGTGTGACAAGTTAGACCAATGGTTCTTTCCTGAGAAAGATTTCTCCGCCCTGGAGGATACTTGGCAGTGTGTGGACACATTTTTGACCCATAGCTGGGAAATGGATGCTGCTAAAATCTGGTGGGTACAGGCCAAGGATGCCGCCACCTGCCTGCAGTGAACAGAGCAGCCCCCACAAGAAAGAATTAGCCTGTCAGTTTGTCAGTAGTGCCTACGCTTAGACTTTGGATCAGAGTGACTCCAAGAGAAGAAAACACTGGCTCAGCCTGCAAACAGAGCGTTCACCAGGAGGCAGCAGATCTGGGAATGCGGAGAACAAGATCTGAGAGAGGCAATCATTCACTGTTTGATTCATAGCACCTCTATTTATGGAGTGATCACGATGGAGAGTAAGGGTGAGGAAAACAATATGAGAAAGTTTCTTTGGAGAAAAGGAGGAAACACAGAGTAGAGGCTAAAGCAGAGATGTCTTGCTGTCAAAGGTGAGCTAGGGGCAGAGAGCCCCGGTGCACCAGGAGGGAACTGTGCTGGGCCGACCCAGAGGCAGAGCCAGAGGGCGGGAAAGAGCAAAGGAAGTTCTCAGAAGTGCCCCGGAGCAGAGTGTGCATGTGTGGATTGGAGAGGCCGAGAAGCTTGCATTGCTTTCGAGTTGCTCTGCTGGCCTGGGAATAGGTTGCTGGCTCTGTTTTTCCAGTAACAGCCTTTTCTGTTTCCAGCAGTCCTATGCACCAGCTCCCCACCCCATGGCTCCTCCCAGCCCCAGCACAAACAGCAGCAGCAACCACAGCAGCAGCAACAGCAGCGGGGAACAGTTGAGTAAAACCAACCTGTACATTCGAGGCCTCCCACCAGGCACCACTGACCAGGACCTAATCAAGCTGTGCCAACCGTAAGTGTCCCCGTTCTCTGCGCCATGTCCACCTGCATCCGTGCCTGCCCCTCGGGGCTCACCCATATGGGGCTGGCTTTTGTACCCAGTGCACCCTGTGAGAAAGACTCTGCTGCACAAGTGGGACTTATATTTGAGATCTGAGTCTAGCTTATTTGGGGGAATGGAATTTGTTTGCCTTTTGCTTTGAAAGAGAAGAGTTTCGAGCAGAGGGAAATAGGGTGCTGGCTGATGTGCACATATTGACTGGAAAGATGAGGAGCAATCGCGGAGTTGGGTTCTCACACCTGTGGCTGGTGGGATCTCACACCTGTGGCTGGTGGGGTCTCACACCTGTGGCTGGTGGGCTCTCACACCAGTGGCTGGTGGGACTTCACACGTTGTAGCTGGTGGGACTTACACCTTGC